>APFE031751757.1:0-24472 GCA_000404065.3 Pinus taeda
TTTTATTTTTAAGTTTTTAAGAATAATTGTTATTAAATAGAATTTATAGTAAACTAAAATTATGTATATATTTTGGGATTTATGTATAGTTAATAGTTTAGGATTTGCTTTTTATTAGATTATTTTATAAATAAAATTGATATGCTATTTTTTCTTTTTTTGTGATATAAAGATTTAACGTAATTATAAAATTCTATAATGATGTAATTTTGACAAGTTGCCAAGGGCTAATTCATGTATGATGATAGCTTAGACCATCATTTCCAAAGTTTTATTGACAATTTAATAGTGGCCTATAAATTGTATTTCAATATTACTAGTTATTTTACACATTAGTATTACAATTGGTGGCTATCATCATACTTTGGACCACCATAAGTGGAATACTCAATAGTGCATTCATGGATTGACAATTGATTTATTAAACACTCGAATATTATTTATGCATTCTAAATATGTATATTGATTCGTTAAATATTTTTTGTTTTATTCTTGGCAATATTGCATTTATTCTACACTTAAGGAACCCTCAATCTTGTCTATTTGGATTTATTCCTAATGTTCGTCAATACTTGGTGAAACCAAAGATAGCGTGCTCAATTTACCTTATTGTTGGTAGATTGTTTGCAAGGTTTACAACATTGATGAATGTTGTCTACAAATTCCTGTGACGTTTATTGATCTAATTATGATGGTTTGTCTATGATTCATGGTAGTTTTCCCATGTCTTTGAAAAAATTATATAGTTGCAACTAAATATGAAATTGATATTTTATGAGAAATGCTCAGACAAATGGCTCTCAATTTACACAAAAATTTCAATCCCTATACTCCTAATCCCATTAATGAAACTGTAATGAATATGCTTGCTTTCTTCTTGGAATACTTCGAGTGATTCTCCTTGTAAAGGATGTAATGTTTTATTTATAGGAACCTTAAAGGATCCATATATAGTAGTTGCTTCTATGTTGAAAGCTACAACTCCTCTCAAGGAAAGGAGTCGTATTGGTTTGCATCCATTCAGTTCTTTAGTAAGTAATGTAGCTCATAAGTTAGGATTTTCCAATGTCTATTATTCTTTGGATGATCATATTTAGGAGTTGTTCTTTTTTCCTCGTTGATAATATTCTAGAAGTATATCAATGTAATTACTCTACCTTTGAACCCTTGGATCTATTCAATTCAAATATGTATAAGCTGTAAATAAGTTATTATGATGATGGGAGTCAAACCGTATGAGCTTAAATAAATGAACCCTTGTGTAAGTCATATAAATATTTCATGTCAATTCCTAGTGTATAGCTCAAGCCCAAGGCCCAATCCATGAGTGGCTAGGAATCCAATTCAGCTAAACATGTTTTTTATGTACCATGTGGTAGTGCATACCATGATGTACTCAACCTATGTAAATATTATTTCAAAATGTAATATAACTTGGTCCAACATTGCTATGGAGACAACATGAAAATGGTTATGGTTTCACTAGCGGGGAAGAGGAAAGGAGGCCCAAGGGCAGGGGTATACAACAATGAGCATCAATCACCATGCACACGCCCGAGGATAGTGTTTTCTTTGATTTCATTGCATTGTGGCCTATTGATCTCATTCAATCCAATCATTTTCGATTGTCATTGAGTTGCATTGCTAACCTACAAAAAATAAACTTAAAATGTATCAATCAATTCCTTCTTAATCGTGACATTGAGTGCTGACTCCATTGATTATTCATGGACCATACAAAAACATAACCCACTATCTTTGATAAATGTAACCATTTAGATTCACGTCAACACTCATTTTCCCATGTTGAGGGTATCCTACTTATGCCAAAGCCATTCGTAAAACAATATTCTAAACATTATACTTTTTGAATTTTTCCTAACTACCTTTTTTCTGATAACTTTTATCCAAAATCTAGCTAGAAATTAAAATGAATTGGTGGTTTCTCAAATATGAGTTGCTGAGATTGATAATTCAGCTGTGATAGGTTTTTTCAAGGTGTTGAATGTGTTAATGAATTCAAAAATGCAATTTAAGCAATGGAAATTAAAACCTAACCAACTACTACTTAGTCAAATTTCGATGATGTACTACAAAAGGTTTAAAAAGTAGAATGTTTAGAATTGTTCTTTTCTAAAGCGCATATTCTTCTGCAAGTTTTCATCATTTTCTAATGCCATATGGAACATTTCCATCTATGTTTGTCAATACTTGGTGGAAGCAAAGATAGTACGCTCAATTTACCTTATTGTTAGTAGATTGTTTGCGAGTTTACAACATTGATGAATGTTGTCTACAAATTATCACTTTTATTGATCTAACTATGATGGTTTTGTCTATGATTGGTGGTAGTTCACCTATTTATTTGAAAAAAATATAGAGTGAAAACTAAATATGAAATTGATATTTTATGAAAAAGGCTCACACAGACGACTCTCAACTTACATAAAAATTTCAATCCTTATATTACTAATCCCATTAATGAAAAGGTAATGAATATGTTTGGTTTCTTCTTGGAATAATGATTCTCCTTGTAAAGGACGTACAATGTTTCCTTTGTAGGAATCTTAAGGAATGCATGTTATGAAACCAGCTCACAAAAAGATAGAAAAGACAAATCAATGACTTCAAAATCAGCCTCTTCGAGGGGGCAACCTCCTTTACACTATACAAATGAACAATTCTTAGATGATACAAATGACAATACCTTCTTTCTATATATAGGAGTCTAAGTGGTCCCAATATAATCAGAGCCTACATAACAATAAGATTGTAGGGACACAAAAATAACAATAGTGGGCTTTTATGGGGCTCAATAATAACAACATGGGGACTACATGGGCACAACAATACCATAATGGGGTTGCACTAATAACAATAAGGGGCTACACTAGTAGTATAGGGACCTAACATGCCCCTGTCCTTCAAAAAGTGTTGTCCTCAAAGCTTGAGTAGTTCTGGATGCTTCTATATAAAATTCTTATCCTCTCATGTGGAATCTTCAGTGGGTAAGTTCTTCCACTTGATGAGATACTCTGAAATCGATCGATTTCGTAGTTGTCGGGTTCTTGCTTCCATGACTTCTTCAGGTTCAAATATGATTTTTCCTTCCTCATCAAGTTCCAACAATATTGTTTGAACTGGGAACTTGTCACCTATAATCTTCTTTAAGCATGAAACATGGAAAATTGGGGGCACTCGGGAAGATACAGGAAGCTCCAATTTGTATGCCATCGTACCAATATTTTGCATCACTTTACAAGGACCATAGTACTATGGTGATAATTTATTATCCTTCTTAGCTTGCTTCAGGGACATTTTTTTGTATGGTTGTAGTCGTAAAAATACCCAGTCATCTATGTCAAAACTTCTTTCACTGCGATGTTGATCTCCCTATTGTTTCATTCAATTTTGCGCGAAAGTGAGGTTATCAGTTTTCTTCTTGATATGTCCTTCTATATTGAGAGTTTGAGGAGTGGTAATTCCTGCCAATGAATTACAAGATATGGTCGGATTCATTTCTTCTTTCTCTGGGGTTGGTTCCTGGTGTATATCCCCTTCTTTTGACGTTTCTTGATCCTTTTCTTCCTCCTCTTCACAATCAATGTAAAATAATTTCTTCTCAGCACACTTATGACCTTTAGTGTGTTTGCTATCACAACTGTAACAAAGGTCATTTTCTCCTTTTTCTTCCAATTGTTGTGGTGTCAACCTTGTAGGTTGTGGAAGGCTCAGAGCAAAAACACTTCCATCTTTATAATTGTGAGTGGTAGGATTTCTTCTTGCCATAATTTTGCTTTCAATTTTTCTTGCCAACCTGAATGCCTGCTCCAATGAATCAGGTTCCAAAAGATAAATCTCATGTTGAATGTTATCCTTTAAAATCCCTAAAAAGACATCAATCTTCTGCTTATCTGGAATATCATTTACCTTTATATTTACTTTTTGGAAGTCCTCAATGTGCTCATCCATTGAACCCTTTTGTTTGAGATTTATCAATTGGATAAAAAAAGGTGTTGCTCTTTGTATCCTCATAATGTGCTATCATTTCCTCCATGAAAATTGACCAAGTGACAAGTGGTTTACAAGAACGAAGCCCTTTATAACATAAAAATTGATTCGGTTCTAAATATAAAGATGCAATACATACCTTTTGTAATAGTTGCACATCATGTAGATCAAAATATTTTTCCATCTGTAGTATCCATGTTATGGGATCCTTGCCATCAAACTGAACCTCATATCGATATTTGGAATGTGGTGGGTTTTCAATCCAATGTTAGATTCTATGAAACCATGAGTAACATTTTTTTCTCATCATGAGTTTCCTCTACTACCTATTCGTCATTAGGAGGCCTTTCTTGTAGCAGCTTTGTCACACCTTCCTTCAAACCTTCCATATCTTTCTTAAAATATTCCATGTCTTTCTTCAAATATGCTTCCATACCATCGATATTATCTTCCATGACACATATAAAACTATTTATCTTAGTTTCAATCACATTCTTCAAATCATCCATCCAATTTTTCTTACTAGGTGTTTCTATTTTCTTGATTCGAGTCATTATTTTTCTTGCTTTTAGGAACTCGATATTTAAATGACTGTAACTCTGTAATTTCATATCTTAAAGTTTTGAAATTGTGTCCTATGGTAGCTCTCTGAGTCCTCTTTCTAACCCCACCAGTCTAATTGATATTGGATTCTTCAATAAAGAGTTATGTTAAATCTCCTACGATGACCCAAGTATATACTCGTTCAGTAGAGCGAACTTGTACGACCTGCCACGTGTCACTGTTTCGACCTTTGGACCATAACAACATAAACTGAAAATTAAAATCCATCCTCTTTTGGTAACTTCTTACTAAATTTAAATCTTATGCTTAGAGAGAAAGTTATGACGAGTTTTCCATGGTCACCTGTTTGGAATGTAATTCGGGAGTCTACAAAAACCCTAAATGTCTTGGACCGTATCTCCGAAAATATAGCGAAACAAGATCTGAAATTTGGACCCGAGCTTCACCAATATTTTAGCTCAAATGGGTTATAATTTCAAATTCTGAACCTTCGCAGAAAAAATATTATAGCGAAAATTCCACGATAACCTGTTTGAGATGGAATTGTGGAGCTTGCAAAAACCCTAACTTCCTTAGATCATATCTCCGAAAATATAGTGAGACAATATCTGAAATTTGGACCCAACGTTCATAACGATTTTGGATCAAATGGGTTTTTTTTTACCTTCTCAAACTTCGTAGAAAAAAATTTATAGTGAAAATGCCACGATGACTTGTTTGGAGTAGTGAAACCCTAGAATCCAAAGCTCTGATACCAAATGTTATGAAACCAACGCACAAAAAGATAGAAAAGATAGATCAACGACTTCAAACTCAACCTCTTTGAGGGTGAAACCTCCTTTAAATTACACAAATGAGCAATTCTTGGATGATACAAATGACAATACCTCATTTCTATATATAGGAGTCTAATTGGTCCCAATATAATCAGAGCCTACATAACAATAATATTGTAGGGGCACAACAATAATAATAGTGGGCTTCTATGGGGCACAATAATAACAACATGGGGGCTACATGGGCACAATGATACCATAAGGTGGTTGCACTAATCACAATAAGGGGCTACACTAGTAGTATAGGGACCTAACAATGCATATATAGTAGTTTCTTCTATGTTGAAAGCTACAATTCCTATCAAGACAAGGAGTAGTATTGGTATGCATCCCATTGGGTACCTGAGCAAGTAATGTAGCTCATACGTAAGGATTTTCTAATGTCTATTATTCTTGGATGATCATCTTTAGGTGTCGTTCTTTTCTCCTTGTTTATCTATTATAGGAGTATCTCAATGCTTATACTCTAGCTTTGGCCCCTTGGATCTATTTAATTTAATTATGTATAAATTATAAATAAGTCATTATGATGAGGGTTAAAGCATATGATCTTAAATATGTGAAAGTCATGTAAATATTTCATGTCAATTCCTAGTGTATAGCACAAGGCCAAGTCCCAAATCGTGAGTGGTTAGGAATCTAATTGTGCTAAACACGTTCTCTATGTACCATGTGGTTGTACCTTCCAATATTTACACAATATATGTAAATATTATTTCAAAATGTTTATAACATGGTCCAATGTGGCTATGAAGAGGACATGAAAAGGGTTATGGGGAGAACTAGTGGGGAAGAGGAAAGGAGGCCCAAGGGCAGGGGTTTATAGCAACATGAGCATCAAGCACCATGCATATGCCTGAGGATATTGTTTTATGTAATTTCATTAACTATGGCCTATTGATCTCATCCAATCTAGTGATTTTGAATTCTCATTGAGTTGTATTGATGACACAAAAAAATGACCTTAAAATATATTGATGACCCTCAATTCCTTCTTAATTGTGACATTCAGTGAAGCCTCTATTGGTTATTTGTGGACCATCCAAAAAATTTACCTCTTACCTTTGATAATTGTAACCATTTGGATTCATGTAGGAAATCCCTTTCCCATGTTGAGGGTATCCTACTTACACCAAAGGAATTTGTAAGAAATAGTCTAAACATTATATTTACTGAATTTTTCCTCAGTACTTTTTTCTGATCGCTTTTACCCAAAACCCAACTAGAAATTTAATCGAATCGGTGGTTTTTTTGTAACGATGGAGACAGTTCCTGGCTACAAAGGGACTAGTGCCCAGGACATCTACAAGATTTATAAAATAAAATAAAATATAGGATCGAAGAAATATACCATGAGGATAACAATGAGTGATCTAATTTTGAAACCTATCTTTACAACCGGATTAGCCAAGATAAGTGAGGGTTGTAGAGCTTAGGGTGTCAATAGATTATTAGAAGTAGATGGAGAAAACAAGAATTAATCATTAAGGCACTTAAGAATCTCAACCTTTGTCCTTGTATAGTAAATGATGCAAAGAACAAGAAAGATGGGTGAATTCTTGGTATGGTGGAGTTCCCATTAAGGGATTCAAACCAAAAATATGAGTGCCATTAATTCCAGGAAAATTCATAAAATTGATTTGAATCAATCTGCTGCTTCGTTACACTCATATTAGTGGAATAAAAACATCAATGAATGATAAAGATATAAGAAGAAAATATTTTTGCAATTACCCCAAGAATTGGAATCAAAACTGGTATTTATTTTTAAGTTTCTAAGAGATGCCTTCATTACATATCATCATCAGCTTCACACTCCAAACCCCTCCTTTTTACACATTTATGATCTTTTGCTTCTCCCATTGCGACTGATTGTCTCAATGAGTTTCAAAAACAAATTCTTGAAACAATTATAAAAATGAGTTTTTTGAAGCGTTTGGAAATAATAAAATTACAAGAAATATTAATTTAATATCATATATATTAAATATGACTCCTTGTTAAAAATAAAACTTCAGACCTTTTAAAAACAAATCACAATACAAACATATATCGGCATTCTAATTAAAACAAAAATATTATATCTGTGCATGTCTGATCTTTGTCACATGCCATGTGGAGATGACTTAGATGTATGGAGACCTTGGTGATAGTGGAAAACTATGTGCGAGTCCCAGATTCGTTGTGCGTATATCGTCAAAACTCTTAGTGGTTTTATAAAACCAAAAACCATTTTGCACCACCCTTCTTCGTGGTTTTGGAAAAATGAGGTATGGGTGGTGCAATAAATCTGGACCGTCCATTAATCGTATTGTTGGTTTTGCAATACCATTTTGCGAAACCTTGAGTCTTGTTAAACTTTGGATATGTAGACCCATCAAAATTTGGTCATCTGGAAAAGGAATATAATAAACATTCATTTCTTTTGGTACTCACACAAAAGTTAACTAATTTTTGTCAACTCATGATGCTTCAAACTCTTCATCTAGGCAACATCCACTAAATCATTATGATTTTTCAACTGAGCCCATGTTGGTCACTACTAGATTTCAGAGTTTTGGAATTTCCTTTAAAACCAAAACATGAACATCTTGAAGTTGAGATAAATTCACTAGAAAAACACTATCATCACTAAGTTGAGTGCCAACATGGTCACCTATCTCAAACTCCTCATAAAACTACAACAAATTCATTAGTTGTGCATAGAGCTTCTCTTTTCACTGCTAACTGTTTGGTTAAAACCTAAGGTATGATTTATAGTTGGTGAAACATTACAGTTACATGAATCAAGATAAGCATTGATAGTACCAATCTTCCACACAAAGAATGTATGGTCCTTTAAAATATGAGTGACCTTCAAGATTGACTCAAATTCGGAAAAAGTAGAAGTGACAATCTTTGTCTGACCCACTGAGCTCTTTCTCAAGGAGGATTCATGCCCAAACAAAGGAAACTTTCGATCGTAGGGTTCCAGTTTAGAGAATGGCCTAGAAAATGTTGCAAGTAAAACTTTTACCCCTTATAGGATGCATGTCTCCATCTCGTTCAATAGTTATAAGAGACTCAAAACGTTGTTCAGATGCGAGAAAAGTACCACGTGCACTTGTCTTTTTCTTCATAAGTATCGAAGCTTGAGAATCTCACTAGTCCCATGCATCCTTCTGTTTATCCAGCTAGGCTTGACATGCAAGCTCTTTGCTTCTCTCCAAGTAAGGTTTCCCTACACTTTTCGATAGCCATTTCAGATGACACTTTCCATTTAGTGATTTCTTCAACATTTGCATTGTAGGATATCTCAAGTTCTAATAAAGAAGCCCTTTGCATTTCAATGTTAGCCAATTGTTCAGGTGCCACATCAACAACTCCTCTTTTTTGTGAAGTGAACCAAATGCCTCCATAATTGCATGGTTGTGGGAAATAATTGATCTTATTGATTCTATAATTGGACATCCAACTAGGTGACCCACTAATCTATGAAATTCACTTAAGTAACCTTGAAAGCTAAGATTCCTATCTTCATCTACATAAGCCATTATATCCCACCATCCTAATCCATGTCAGATTGAATTTTTTCTACTCATTCGCTGAACTTAATTCACAATTCCTAAAATAAGCATACATTTTCCAACTTGCTCCTCCAAATTAGGTACACACCATTTCCAATTTTGGTATCCTTTATATTCTCTCGGACCTACTGTAATTCACTCTATCAAATAATTCCATGTATTAAATATCTTGCCTTTCATCTTGTTGTATAGAGAAAATTTTGTAGAACAGTTAATACCTTGAGCTTCCTTGACTGCAAAATTGCACTAGTTACATGCATATTTGTTTTGAAAACAAACATCCCACATCTATGAGGCAACAATATACCCTTTACATTTACCATCATACACAATGCCTTCCAATGCATTGTGCATATATAATGTTACTTCCACTTGGCCTTGGGCTCTTGCCTTGGTGTCTTCTATGGGTTATGGTTACAGATTGGTGGACTTTGGTTGGAGATTGGGATAAAACCCAATAAAATTAATAAAATTAAAATCTCAACAAAAAATTGAAAAGGAATTTGTCACGTGATATCAAGCCCCCAATGAAAATGTTGTCCTCCCTATGAGATAAAAAAACATCCGATGAGTTTATCTTGAAAAATCTCTATCATTTTTGCCTGGTAGGATTTGGCTATAACAGGTTTCACAAATATGAGTTGTTACAATTACATAAGTCAGGTGTGATAGGGGTTTTTCAAGGCATTGTTCCCTTAATGCATTAAAAAATACAATTTAAGAAATGGAAATTCCAATCTAACCAACCACTACTTAGTCATATTTCAATGATGATTACTAGAAAAGGTTTAAAAGAGAATGGTTAGAATTGTTCATTCCAAAAGTGCCTATTCTTCTCCAATACTTCATCATTTTCTAATTCCCTATGGAACATTTCCCTGTATCCTTGTTCTATAACCTATTACAACCCACCACACATCACCGATATGAAGCACCCACAAAGATTTGATTGGTGGATGTTTGATGAGCTGTTGTATCATTGTTTCCCATGTTTGAACTACTAAACTTTCCTTCTACTTAGTCAAATAATTTTCATGGTTTCTTTATTCAAACATATAGGATTTGCACCTACTATTTGTGAATAATTGAAAATCGGGCATTGCAAAGGGGATATATATATGTGGGATTCATATTTTTCATATTAAATTATGTGTTTACAATTTGCATAATTTTTCCCTCATGGAAGTTTATTTATTTAATCTTGATGTTGCACAAGAAAAATCACACACAAGGGAAACTTATGTAGTTAGAGGTGGCAAAGAGTTTTGAAATGTTATCAAGTGGCAAGCCACAACCATTAAATATGTAGCTTCCACCTATCAAAGTTAGTGCTTCCCATATGATGAAGGCACCAAAACCTATCAAAGTTAGTGCTTCCATTGTTTATCTCTACTAACTTTCTTCTACCTCATCTTGTCCCTCTGATCTGATTTAGAACATTAGTTTGTAGTGCCAATATCTTCCTCATATTATTAACAAAATTCTTTCATTATGCTTAAGGATTCATGAATTTTTTGCAAGTGAAATGAAGAGTTTTTATGTTAATTTTATAAGTAATTTAACATAAACCAAAAACTGAAGAACATCATAAACATGTAAAAAAAATCATCAAAAACACATTACGAAAAGCACATGATAAAGGAGTTCACCCCTCCTGGGCTACGTCTCCTTGGTCTAGCTTCCAATGGCTTGGGCCTCTCTATTATTCTCAAAAATGTAAAAATCTTTGTTTACAATGCTCAAGTGCTTTTGAAACCTGCTCCAATTAGTCTAAAATACTCAAAAATGGCTATCTAGCCTCTTTTTGCATCCAATTTGGTGGAAAAATGATGAAGTTATGACTTCCACTTGTTTTCCCATTATTCGCTTCACAAATTTCTCCACATCTAACAGGAACCCACATTTTTGCTCCAAAAATCCGCTAACCGAGCGAGAATTTTGTCATGCAACGGGCCATAATTTGTCAGCACTGACTGTCCATCGCAAATCACAATCAACAAAGTCTATCAAGTCTTATGATTTATGAACGTGGTGAGCAATGTGCAATTGCAATACGGCGGACCCGAAGGGACATTAAACTGCAGCCTAACCTTATCACATCTGGGATATCACAATCGGCAGAAAACCAATGGTCCCATACAAATGCAGGACTTGTCCTATTGTGGCATGTGATTGCGATATCACATCGCAACCCTAATATTACCAGGCGGGGGGGGATTTTATAAGACCTCCCTTTGTCAATGTGTGATTGCGATCCACGGCATCACGCCTCCAGACGATTCTTCAATGCCTTCCTACCTGCCTTATCGCATCGCAACCATTCCCTGCCCAGGGGCCAAGTTTTAATGCCGACCTACCTGCAATTGCAATTTGTGACATGCAAGAGCCAATGGTGGCTTGCCACTTGGCACCTCCTCATTCACTGAAGGACCTTTCCACATCATCCAATCCTACCATGTGTCCAAGTCAAACCTGAACTTTTACTTGCTCTAACTTCTGCATATGAGCTCAAATTTGAGTGCCACCCACACCATTGGAATCAAAATGATGAGCTCTTTGATCTGAAGCAAAGTTTAACAAGATTCTGACACTTTGATTTTTGAGCCTAATTTTGAGCACCTAATGATTCCTCAGCACTAAAAGCCTTTTGGACCCAAAAAGGATTAGTTTCAATTGTTCAACATGTGAGGGTATAGTTCCCTCACATTTCCAACCTCTTTCCATTTGGCTTCTGAAGGTATTGTACCCTTGAGCCCCACTTGAAGATAATCGATACTTCCCCTTTTTGGTGTCCTTGTTCTTCTGTCTAGTGTCTTGCTAAAGCACATCATGGAATTCTCGAGAAAATTCTTCAATAGATGGGATTTGTATTCTCTCCTTTATCTTCAATCAAAGGAAGCTCATACAACCTTAAATTCTCAACAGTAACAACAACATAAATTTTCATATATGAAGGCAAATCCAACCTGAAGGCATTGTTAACAATCTTTTCCAAAATTGTAAATGGACCATATCTAATTGGTTTGAGATGTTTACCTTCTCCTTGGAGCCTCTCTTTGTTAATGTGAATCCAAACTTCATCTCCAACTTGGAACTTGTGATCTTGACGATGCTTTTCGTGCCTTGCTTTGTACTGCCTTGACTTTTCTCAAGCTATTCTTGAACCTTTTGGTGCACTAATTGTATTTGTTCAGTGAACTTTCTTGCTTTGTCTATGTCGTTATTACATTTAATAGCAAAATATTTGCCAAAAATAAAATCCAAAGGATACTTAGGCAATTATCCCATGTGTTGTCACTCACTGCATTGTGGGTTTCAGTTGGTCAAGGTTTCCCAAGAGAAGTTAAGTTTGAAGCCACATTCCTAGGCCATAGAAGCTCTCAGCGCCAACTGAGTCCCAATCCATTGCATAGTGCCCAGAATGAGCTTTCCAACAATATATAGAAGTCCCAAAATGGACTTCTGGATTAGAAGATATGGCTTGTTGAAGATCAAGAGTTTTATTTCCCTGAAATGAAGGAAAAGAGCTTATTAGAGGACCCCAGGCATAGTAAGTCAAGCATATTGGGCACCCCACAGTCCTGCAATCCTACATCTCACATCATTTCAATCCCGTAAATTGGCTTATTGGGCATATCGGTGGGCCCTAGGATTTCATAGGCTTATCGACAATCAGCAGTGGGAAAATCCAGCATCACGCAATCCTGCATGGCCCCCGCAATACTTGATGGCCCATCCTTAAGGAATTGTGGGGGGGAACCACCGATTTAATGTGAAATCGCTAGGGAGGGCCGAAATAGTTTAACAAAGGAAATGCATGCAAAGACAGGGACAGGAGGGCCCTTTCTCTATCCTCCACGTGGCGGTAGGGTTTATCGGAGGTCAAGGGCCCCGGGCACAACGAAATGCACAAATTAGCCATGTCAAAGTCATGCATCCTACAATATCGTAGTCCTGCAAGACTGGAAAATCGGCGATTGGCATGGCGGAGAGGTTCTAACTTAAAAATCTTGCGATGTCACTGATTTGTGATATAGTGTTAGATCACCGAGAAGGGGCCGATTCTATTTAACAAAGGAATTCACGAATAGACCAAGGCAGGCAAGACATTTTCTCTCTCCTCCAGAGGGCCAAGTGGTGGATATGATTGGCCCTTATAACTGACATGACAACTAATGTCATTATTGACGTGGTAGTATGGGTGACATGTGGCACACAGATTCGGCATTTTCAAGGTCCTATGGGGGCATTTCTGGGTGACATGTGTCACCAATCACAAGGTGACACATGGAAGTGATGACATCACCCCCCGCAGATCGGCGATCGACGGTCGCACAGGTTAAAATGATCCCACACCAGAGTTCCTTCTAGGCTTGTGATTGCGATAAGCGAGGATCCTCCCGGACGCGATATGTTGGTGATCTAGCTTATAAATCTCCTGGGTCCAGATAGACAACCAGTGCTAAGAAAGAAGGTAGAAGGTCCCCCTCTCCGGTGCTGTGATTGCGATACTTCCGATGGGCCCGACCCCGCAGAGCAGTGATCACAGGGTTCATGGGAAAATAATAATGGCAATGCTTGGAAAGCACCGAAGTGTGGGATTTCATAAAACAAAGGAAAAATACCTCGGACAGGAGCCTGAAGGCCTTAGTGCCCAAGGACTCAACACTTGATCGTAGCCCCTAGTCATATGATAAGAAAATAAGAAAGGGGTTAAACCAAAAGGGGACAAGGAGCATCACAGCCCACCGCTCTGCAACACTTTCAAGAGTAAAAGTCTTGTTGCCTTGCAACCCCAATAGCATGGTACATGGCTCTTAAGGCGGTTGGGTCAGCAGTTGTGATATTAAAGTAAGTATGATGAAGAGAGTTGAAGACTGTATGGGGGGCTCGGCAATATTAAATGGCTCGTCATGGAGCCTCACTCCTATACACAATGAAGGACTGCCAAAACAGGCACTTACAATCAACCCACTCCATACTCCACATAACAAGGCATTCAAGTAATAAAGGCAGAAGCGATAGGGTCAGTCGAGCAGCACAGGAGGCCATACCGGGAGAAAATTAAAGCCTGAGGTAGAGGAGATCACAGGATCGGAACAAAGACTTTTCATTTACTTTTATGTCTAGTTGTTGACTTACTTTTGTCCTATAACATGCCTTCCTTCAATGTGGTCATTAATTCCGTAATATTTTTGGGCCAAAGAGCCAACACGCCTGAGGCAAGTAGTCAACATGACAATTGAGACTCAACCAAAGATATTTTTTGTAATGAATGTCCATGTGCCCCTCTCCAGAATAAATAGGAGGAAGCAAGACTTCATTTAGGTTCAAAAAAATCTACAAGAAAAAGACATGTTGTTTCAGATTTTATAATTTTAAGATACAAATCTTTAAGAATATGAATAAATGGTCGTGATTCCCCCTTTGAGTATTACAGTATGTTTTTCTCTCTTTTAAAACCCATTATGTTCATGTTTCTTCTGAATTCATGCAATTATAGATGCCAGAAATGTTTCTTACCTCCTTATAGATTCACGTGTATTGATTGGTTGATGCATGTGCCTATGAGTATTGTTAAAGCCACCTCTTTAAACTACACTACATGAATCATAGCACCCATTTTCCCTTCTGTCCATTATACCTTCTTGTAACTGAAATAAGTATAGGATTTCTTACTTGCTTCAAGCTCTATGTGTCGAATATAGAATTCTTGATGCCATGAGCTCTATATGATGAGTTATCCTTTCTCCTTATCCTCTTTCATTTTTCTCTATAAATCTTATTGAGTTGTAAGTCCTCAAACTACTCAGCCTCCACTCCTTTATGTTATATTTCTGTGAGTTGTGTACGAGAACAAATACCTTAAATACATAACTCATATCTTTGTATGAATGAACCAGCCCAATTCCTATATCTATATATATATATATATATATATATATATAGATATATATATATAATATATATATATATATATATATATATATATAAATATATATATATATATATATATATATAAATATATATATAATAATAATATATATATATATATATATATAATATATAATATAAGTGATTTCTCCAGTTTCCTGCAAATCATTTTAGACACACAAATCTAGATGTGCCCAAGCACTGGACTTCTAAGCAATCCAAGGTTGCCTCTGGGAGCTACAACATCTTTTGGCGCCATTGCCGCATAACGTATTGAAGGATTTTCCCCTTGGGATATGACAAGTTGAGCACACTTTGTGTAGGTGAATAAAGAGGTTCTTATTGCATTCATAATCACCTTGGTGACTCCACAAACCCCCATTATCATTAAACACTCTGGCAGCTACATTTGTTAAGAAATGGAAGAGACAATGGAAGAGATGGAAAGATTAATAAAGAACTCCTTATATAGACTGATAAAATTGGAGTGTGAAAATATATACCTTCGATGACAGTATTCCTCTTTCTCTGACGAAGAAAAAGAAGTCAAGATGCATGAAGAAGAGGAGGATGATCTTGATGTAATGCTAAATGATGATGAGATGGATGATTGCTGCAAGAAGTTCTTTGATTTCATAATGGCTTAGTTGCACAATAGAAATGCTCTTCGTTCATCTAGAAAGAAATCAATGGGACACAACCAAAACGAAGGCACTCCCTCTGAAGAGCCTCCCAGGCTAGCTGAGAACGGGAAGGGACTTTTAGATCCAAATTGCTTTAAGCCCAAAGTCCTCAAAGAAGAGAAGTCACCCTCCCTTTCCTGGCCCATATGTGAAGAAGGAAAGGAGCCAAGTAGTGTTTGTGGCTGCCCTCATCAAAAGGATATTGGTCAGCAGATATTTCATGAAAATAAGGCAACTAAAAATTTCACTGGTCAGTTCTATGACCCTGTGGGTGACTACATAACGACATTCTTAAGCCAAAAATAGAGGATGTTTCAAGAGAATATATCGGGTTCTTTGTTTGAAGACTTTTCATGGTGCATGCTTGTTTTAATTTTAATTTTTCACGAGCATGAGGACACTAGGTCGAACACCCAAATGTTGGCTTCACTCCATTGGAGGGTTGAACTCACTTAGGTGAATTGAGCCCTGTGCATAAGCAAGAATGTACATAAATAAGCTCATCAAATGTTATAGCAACATTTACCACCCTTGGTAGATTTGATGCTCTATGATATGGCCTAGGGCAACCCTTCCCTACCAAACTTGGTCCATTTTCTAAAAGCAATATTTTAAATCCCATATGTGATTATGCCCTATCTAAATCATGTGTACACGTGGATCATCCTATATCCAACCCACATATATTCTTTAAAACATTAAAAACTATATAATCTCCCTTAATTCGAGCGGGGTTTACGGGTTTGACCCGATACCCACCTACTATAGCTCATGGCCCAATTGTTTCCCAACTGAAAAAACTAATTTACAGAAGTATAAATACATCTCCAGGGGAAGGCCTAAAGGAATGGGAAGGATTAGATATTGATATTATAGTTGATTACATCCATGATCAAGTCTGAAGATATCCCTATGCCTTATGTACTCCTAGTCATAGGAAACCCCTGTTTCCTTCTTGAGATGTTCATCATCCCTTCATGACATCCTTGTGAATACTTATGGAGGAGGATTGCTAATGCCTGAGCAAGACGGATCTGGAAGATGGTTTTGCTTGGAGCCAATAGATGACTCAGGTTGTAGTTCTTCCATATTTTCTTTAGCTTACATTAATAAAGAGGCATTGTTGTTTTCCTGATGATTATGGTCTTTATGCATTAATTTATATCATGGTTTTCTTATAAAATATCATGTTAATGCTTATTTTCTTACATGCTTATATGATCTAACCTTGATATCATGAACATGCTTTCTATTATTTTTGGTGTATATGCTTTGCCTTGAATGAATTATAGGTATTAAAGCGCAAGAAAGAAGAAGAGGGTTTGAACCCTACGGGAACGACCTCAAACGTAGGATCTACGGGTAAGACCTTATGTACCAAGTTTACCTATTTAAGCATTAGGACTGCTTGTTTGTGAGTATCTTTATGTTGTATGCCCTCCACTCTGTTGGGCTTCCCAACCCAAGAACCT
Source organism: Pinus taeda (assembly GCA_000404065.3). Taxonomy (NCBI): domain Eukaryota; kingdom Viridiplantae; phylum Streptophyta; class Pinopsida; order Pinales; family Pinaceae; genus Pinus; species Pinus taeda. The sequence goes on from APFE031751757.1 coordinate 17,067, forward strand.
AGGGTGATTCTACTCAAAACAGAATTGGCGACTCCACTAGGGAAAGCATTCTTGTTTTTCCTAGATTGGGTTGTTTCTTCTTGTTCAGGGCTTGCTTGATTGATTTCTTTCTTTTACAGTGCCTGTGACTTGTCTTTTCCTAGGCATCAAGTCTGATCTTTTGGATCAAGCATGGATTTTTTGTTTTTATTTATTGAGCTTTATATACATGCTTTTCAGAGGATACAGTAGTGTATACACACTAGATTCTTCAAAGAAACTCGCGTATACACGGGTTTCATTTGTTTGAGTCACATATATACACTTCTTTGTCACATATACCTTATTTTGAATAAATTTTTCAAAATCTTAGACCTAGTTAAGATTGTTGCTTGGTGGTTTTTGTTGTTTTCTAGTCATTCACTATGAGTAAAACTTTGCTTTCATGCAAGTTTTCAATTTCTAATCTTCTTCTTGTTGAAAAACCTAGTCAACCTAGGGTTTGCTTTTTGAGTAAAGTTTCGGTGTGGACTTTGGGTTCAAGGCTTCTTGTAGAATTTCTTGGTTGTTTTGACTTTGCGGAACAAGAAATTTGTTGTAGTTTTGTTTATAACCCAACTTTCGGATTGCTTTTCTTTTCTTTCCTTTTTTGATTGACCTATTTTGTTTTTCATGGTTTTTGAGTGCCTCTTTGGCAATCTTGAAAGTCTTTCTTGATTTTCTTTTGGTTTTCTGAAGTCCCTTATACTGTTGTTCAGATCAATCTATGCAATTATGTAGTCCTTCATTGTTGCAAGTTTTTTTATATTAATGATGTGCATAACTTGTGAATTTTGGGACTCTTTATGCTTATTTTTGGTCTTGGGATTTTAGTAGTCTTTGTGTTCTCAAAAAATTATTTGGGTTCTTTAAAAAATAAAAAGACGAAAACATCGTTCTTACATTTATTTTTCTTTTCAATTTTTTGTTTTTGGTTTCTTCATTATTTTTTAGCATTTGTGAACTTTTTTCGATTGGTTTTGCTTGGTGTCGACGAAAGTTTGTCATTGAATTTGTGCCCTCCTTGTAGTCAAGTTGGCCTATTTATCTTGTGAAGGGACACATTTTATTATTGTATGAGAATCCACAGAATCTTGCACCATCATTATAGTTTGCATTAAGTTAATTTGCACTGCAAGCATTTTAGTATTTTTGTTAGATTTTGAGTGTGTGGAGCGTTTTTTTCTAAAAAAGAAAAAAAATTGTTTTTACAAGTTTATTCATAGAACCTTATAGAAATCTCTTTTCATCGAAGAAAAATAGCTGCATTTTCATATAGCTAAGTTTCTATTGATTTCTTTTGCATCAAAACACCACAAGTTTCACTCTCATTTTATGCGTAACCTAAAGAACAACCTTTTAAAATCAGGCACTTAATTAAAAAGAACTAGAATTTTTTTTATTTGTCATTCATTACATCAACAATTCTAGCTCTTTAGGGCCTTGGAATAGGTGAGTGGAGATTTAACTCTCCAATGCCACTCAAACTGTTAAACATAGATGTTGAATAATGAGTGAAATCCAGTGTCGTTAGAAAGACCGGGAAAGCTCCTTTCTACTGGGAGTCAAGCACGAGGGAGAGTGAAGACAAGGAAAGAGAGATACCTGCTCTCCTACTTGTTGGATCCTGCCTCGAGACTGTTCCATCCAACTTTTGATACGAACTGGTGTCCATAGTTGTTATTCCTAGGGACAACATAGGTGGCTAGGAGGGTAATCCCACAGCACCTGAGGTAGATGTTGCATCACATTCATTAGTACTTCTGGAGGGTACCCTTGCAATGCTTGGGTACTTTTACTGGCAAAGGATTTTGTCTGGGTGTCAGCGTAACTATTTTTATCACCTTCACTGGTAGGTGTTGGCATTATGATGCATGTGTTGTACTTGATGGCAACCCTCTCATAGAAGATCATCTCACTTGTATACATTCAGAAGATATATCAGATGTGGTAGAATGCATGGGTTACCGGACAGTAAAAAGGGATCAGATGACAGTTCACAAGTAAGCTTTGCCATCAAGTCCAAAGGGGGAGATTGTTGGCATTATGGCTAAAGTGTTGTCCTTGATGGCAACCTATTCAGGTGATGGATCACTGTACAAAAGGACAGTAGCAGAGTTTGTGTACAACAGGACAGTAGCAGAGATTGATGATCAGCTATCAAATATTGGAGAAAATAAGAGGTACGCAGGTACAGCTTACATAAGGTGCGTACACGCAGGCAAGTGTTACATAAAGTGCGTACATACCCGCAGTTATCCAGTTCATGGGGTGCGTACCCCAGTGCACACATTCCAAGGCGGTTAAGCGCCCACACATGGGGTTTTCTCATGGTATTTAGCCAACAGTATTGGGTTATCATGGTTTTGGTCCGTGGTATTGATTATTTTATTATTATTATTGAGCCCCATGATCCTTGACTTAAGGAAGAGCTTGCCTATATAAAGAAGAGGAGATCATTTGCCTTAGATGTGCTTTTGGGTTGAATATCTTAAGAAGCTAGATCTGAAGTTCTAGTGTTTGGTTATGAGAGATGTCTAGATCTAAATAAGGTGAATCTACTGATGGATGGAGATCTCTTCGGCGCATGTTCAGATCTGTAGATCTGACTGTCTGGGTTGTTCTTGAAGTCTCGAAATTATCTATACCCGGAGGTACGCTGGTCCAGTGAAAGAAAAGTGCGGAGATACGCAGGCACAGAAGTGCTGCAGGTGCGCAGATATGCAGGAGAAGAAGCACTGCAGTTGCGGAGGGACGCAGCCAGTTGATTGGAGACAGAGCGCACATACGCAGGGAGACAGTAAGGCGCAGTGCGTACATACGCAAGCACAGAAGAGTTTCAGGTGCGCCGGTACACAGTATCGAAGAGGTTCAGGTGCGCCGGTATGCAGGCACAGAAGGGCTTCAGTTGCGGATGACTGCAGGCAGTTCAATGGACTCAGAGCAAGGTACGCAGGCTAGCAGTTGAGCAGGATGCGTACTTGTATGCAGGCTAGCAGTTGAGCAGGGTGCGTACTTGTATGCAGGCTAGCAGTTGAGCAGGGTGAGTACGGTAAGCAGGCAAGCAGTTGAGCAGGGTGAGTACGTAAGCAGGCGAGCAGTTGAGCAAGCTGCTTACTTCTCTTGAAATCCATGTTTATCCTTATTGTGTTCTGGGTGTTGAAGTGATGTCTAGTTTATGGTATTATGATCTTATGACAGCCGTATGAGAAGGGATTGAGTATATATATGTGATCTGATGGACTAGATCTGATTGATGACTCTCATGGTATATGTATTGATCTAGTGATTGGGTGATTCAGAAAGTTGTTTGATTATGAGCTTCAATGTGGTTACTGGGTCTAGTATGAAAATTGGATGAAATGTGGCCCTTTCAGATTAAGTGTTGTGCTTCAGTGTATCCAGTATGAAAATTGATGAAACGTGGTACCTGGAGGAGAAAGATTGTAGTTCAGCACCTACGTACTAGTATCTAAGCTAGTACAAGAGCTAAAGGGAAAACTTTGGAGCATTGTAGCAGGTAGTAGCCTGCGTACTAGTAAATTCGGCTAGTACAGGAGCATAGGGGGTTGTAGCTCCCTTCCAGGAGAGGCTGGAAAACGAGAGAGAGTTGTAGCTCTCTACAGGTTGCAGCCTGCGTACTGGTAAAGGACTGCACCAGTATAAGACCATTGTAAAAGGATTTTCTTATTAAGAAGAAGATTGAGATGACTTGCAGCAGGTGGTTTTCTCCCGCATTGGGTTTCCACCTTATATCATCGTGTTCATGTGTGTGCCTTATGTGTGATGATCTATTCTATGTTACTGCATCTGTTAACTGATAATATGGTTGATAATGTTCTAATGCACTCATTGAAGATCAATTAACTCAATCATAAGAAGTTGTGGAAGTAGCATATATGAATCTGGTTATGGAAATGAAAAAGTTTTATTAATGTGATAATACTGATTCACCCCCCCCCTCTCAGTATTATTTCCAACAGTAGGTTTGGGTCGTCATTATCCCAAACTATCTTCAAAATGTCCTTGATTTCACTTTCTTGTATTTTGGTGTTCAGTCCTCATCACCCGAAATGAAAATACTTGGAAGTTGCTTGATTTGGAGAGGAAAACTCCAATCCTTTCTAGAGTCCTCTTCCAATCGGAAGATGTTATAGAGGTTGAAGAACTCCCTGAGTCTCCTGTGACTCCTTCTTCTCCTCTCCCTCCCAATTATCCAGACGTTCTATTATACGTTGGGACCCTGACCCATAGGCCTTCAAGCCCTAATCTATATCATTCTTTTCCTTTAATGGCCACTGTTGAGAGCATGGTTTCAACTATGAGTGCTACTAGTGTACATACTCCTTTCTCAGTACAAGGAGGACGTACAATTTTCATACCTTCCATCACTCCTAGCACTACAATATTTGGCTCTACTTCCATTCCATATTCAAGTGGGGGAACCTAAGATTTTTTTCTTCCAACACTGGTTCTCTCCCCTTTGGAATTCCTTCCGACACAATTCCTTCGGTTCTTATAACTTTTCCATCCATTGTTTTCACATCTATGACTTCCATGGCAAGTGGGTCATCTTCTTTTCAAGGTTTCCCTTTTGGGAGTGGTCATATACCACATTCTAACCTGTCTCTAGGATCAATACATTTTCCCTACAAAGATCAAGGTTATAATCCTTTCTAAGGATGGACTAATCCATATGTTAGCAACTTGGGAGTCGGGAATCAATTCTCTTTCAGGAAATAGGGGAACATGTCGTACTCCTCCATGAGTTCATTTCAGAGTTTCTCTCCCTTTGCTAATGCATGGAACCTTTACCAAGGGCTCTCTGCTCCATTTAATATCTCACTAGGGGGGGAATTTCACTTGATATGGCAATTTTTCAGCAAGAGTTGGACAAACTCTGAATTTTTCTGGGCCACGAGGTTTTCCTTATGGTCGAAGCACTTCTACAAATCACCTCAGGGAAACTAGTGCCTTCACATATCTAGGATATTCTTTTCAGAACATTGGGAATTTTGCTCAGAGTGGGTGGAATCCTCAAGGTCCTCCACGCTTACCTTTCCTAGCAACTTTAAACTTGCCAAATCTATCAAATTTAACTAATGATCCTATCCGATACAACTCGGTTTGGCCTCCGATTCCATCCAAAATTCCATCGGACATACCCAAATTCGAAGGGAAGTCTGGTGAAGTTCCGACTGACCATATAACCACTTTCCATTTATGGTGTTTGTCGAACTTCCTAATTGATGATTCAATTAGGTTGAGACTATTTCAAGACACCCTTACTGGGAATGCAGCTAAATGGTATTGGTGGGCTCCAGTATTGCAGCAATAATGCTGCAACTCCTGGGACTCCCTTCTTTACTTTTATCAACCCGGTAGTTCGTAACAAACTTGGAAGCGACGGTGTTGCATGCACAAGTACTAGCTCTTGCCGCGACTGTCACTTGTTCAGCTGGCACAAGTCCGCTAGGAGCTTAATCCAACTTCTACAAGCTCTTAGAAGAAGCTTTGTAACTGATGGATGAAAGCTAACTCAAAGGAAACTAATCTACTTGCAGAAAGAAACTGAAAAGCTGAAAGGAAATGCAAACCCTAGCAAACCCTAACATTACCAGCTAGCCCTACTGATGCGAGAAAGAGGATGCAAGCTACTGAAAGAGGTGCCATTGACTTCTAGGAAGGTAAAATGCATGTGTCTAAGCTACTTCTATAGTAAAATCTGAAGAAAACATCTTTTTGTATTTTTGAATAAGTTGTCAGAATTATTGTGCATGTGCTTTAACTGTTTTTGACTGTGCAGAGGTAGATTGGCGAAAGGAAATGCTTGCAGGACGTTGGGAAGGTTAGAAGAGGGCCTAAGGGGTCCCTAGCACCCTTCTAGAGAGTCTCACAGAGTTTGGATATCAAGAAACCACTTTTGTGAGCTTCTACAGGAAGTCTGTAGGGGTTCTACAGGATGTTCTGTAATTTTCTATAGGATGTTCTATAATTTTCTATAGGATGTTCCGAAAAGAGGATTTTGGAGGGTTGATGGAGGAAAAATGGTGGAAACGTGGAAATGGAGGTTGGATAAGGATGTTAAGGGGTCTAGGACCTGGTGAATGAGGCTAAGGAGTGATTGGATTTGTTCAAGGATGGAGGGAGCAATGATGCACAAAAACATGGAAAGTAGGGCAAAGCGAAAGAATGTGGCAAATGTAAGGCAAGAATCCGAGTTAGAGGATGGAGCAGGTTGGATTGATGGAGTATGAGTAGATAGAAAGGTATTACAGGTGCTCTGCATGTTATTTCCCAAAACTGATCAAACAAAGACTATGCAAACCAAAGATCTAACTACTTTAACCTAATTTGACCTAGAAACCATATGCAGGATGCACAACAGTTTATTGGCAAAAAATCACGTAAATCAACTATGGAAACCAAACAAGAATTGATCTGAGCATGTAATCACAACTGGTATCAACTTCTGTAAATGAGAGTCTAACACTAATAATTGCATGATGAAGCAAAGACAGTGTTTTTGGTGGCAGCAAGGACACCTTGGTCCCAGCTCATGGTCCCACTGAGGGAGAGGTGAGATCAGAGGTGCTTGATAGCTATTTTTTGAAGATCTTCTTTGTTATTAACCTATCAAATCAATATGAACATGAAAATCCTTTTTACTCATCAAAAGAAACCTAAATAACAAAACAAGATTTAAATCTAAATAGCAGATTTTATTCTAAGAATGCAGCAAAACACATAAAAGTAAATAGAGGAGGTACTGGGCACTTGGGTTGGGCCCAACCTCGAGAGCTACAGCCTCTTGAGAAAGATTAGAGTTGGTGCAAAGCTATATTCATCTTTATTTCTCAAGAAATAATAGTTACATCAAAAACTATCTACAAGAAAAAGCTTTAAAATATGCTGAAATGCATAGCTAACCTACTGCCTAAAAAAATGACTAAAAAATGACTAAAATCGAACTACCAACTAGCTAACTTCTGGCAACCTAAATGAGGCCCTAAGCCATCTTATTTATACAAATTGAGGACCCCAACAACCCTCCTAAACTTTAGGAACTCAGCTGCCAAAACTTGTAGTTAACAGCAACTTTACTAGCCCTTGCTCGGCTGCCCTTGTGATAATTGATGTGGTGGCCCTTGAACTCCGAGCAGATGGTGGATAATTCGAGGTAAGGGCTCATAAATGAAGGGGATACCTTCCTACAAATCCTCTCCACGAATTTGGCTGGCAAGTGCTCATTTAAACCTTTGATTTTGTCTCCAAATTGACCAAAAAGACTGCATAAAGCACACATTAGCCTTGTTGGCATAATGACTAACCCAATTCACTCTATTAGCATAAATGTAATAAAAAACATGCAATAAACTAATGAGAAT
>APFE031751762.1:8452-22530 GCA_000404065.3 Pinus taeda
GGTATGGAACTCGTATTTAATCAAGAACACCAATCCCTCTATGTACCTTGATGTTAGTGACATTGGTTGTCGAACCCCTCTGGGATTCACTCCCAAACCAGGAGCTTCTGAAAATGTCGCTCCCGCTCTCATTTTCGCTCTCGCTCCCCACTTTCGCTCCTGCTCCCAAGTAACACTGAGCCAGATGATGTTGGCAACTCTAGCAGTAGCCAGTAGTACTGGTCACAGACTTTTGTTTAGAGGCCATTTATAGCCTCCTTGGTTATGTGTTTTTGTTTTGATCTCTATATCATCCATCGTGTATGTTTGGACATGCACTGGGCTGCCATTTGATAGTGGAAATGAGCCACTGGCATATTGTTGTCTTCTTCTATATTCTAATGCTGTGTGTTTGGAAACATTATTGAAATCTTTAAAATTATGTGTTTTTATAAAAAATAAATATTTAATGTATTTTTTACAATGATCGAGTCATTGAAATCGAGCCGACCGAGTTGATACCGAGTCGGAGTCGGAGTCGACCCTCGGCCGAGTCGGAGTCGGAGTCGGAATTTTAAAACATAGTGCAATTCTTGTCCAGCTGTGTTACCAAAATGGCCAAAAAACCACCTTGCCGAACTGAGTACAACCTGGGTACACAGTTTCAGAATGCTTTCTAATCGAAGCAGTCTGATCCCCCATGCCCAAAAACTCCAGTACAATCAAAACTCAAAACTCCAAAGTCTCTGTATCTCTGTGTTAAAATTGAAATTTTTCTCTGTTTTTCTTCCTCTCTCTTCTTAAGATTTCCTTCCTCCTTTTAACTCCCCATCCATCACCTTCCTTCCATCTCTGTGTCATTATTTTGATACGTGTAATTTTTATAAAACCCAATCTTATTTGATTTTTATTGATTTTATTCGAAAATGGAGCTTTGATTTGATAAAGTTTCTTTATTATTTTAATGAATTAATTAATTTATAATTTTAATTAATTTATTTTTATTATTTTATTAATTTAAAATTTAATTTGTAAACTAAAATTAACATTTTCTGCTAATTTAAGGATTTATCATATATATAGTGTGATACATGCGGGTCATGCATACATAGCTATCGTATGGAGGTCTCGTATATATGCTAATAATTGTATTATATTTATAGTTATAGGTAGGTCATTACATCAAGGGCCTAGATGATCCCTCTTTGCTTGGATGAGTGGCCCAAAATAAAAATAAAAAAAATTGTTGCTTCAAACACTTGAGCTATCACATGCACAAACGAATAAAAGAATTTCAAACCCCGAATATATATACAAAATTATAAAACCCCAAATACCCAAGTGCTGCAAAATAAGGATTAGAAAAATAAATTTACAAAATATTTACAAATGTACAATATTTACAAAATAAAATTACAAGCTCCCATTAGCATATTAATTCTTTTTAGCCCAAAGATCAAATAATATTTTTTAAATAAATGACAATGGATGAATACTTTTGAAAGATAGATTGGCCAAAACCCCTTCATAATAATTTACCACAACGAAATCTTAGCCCAAACAAGATCGGCTCTTCCCCATAGTCTATGAACTTGGAGCCCAAGGGTTAGCGTACCTGTAAATCTCTATAATTTTCTCAAGATAAAATTTTTAGATCATATAGTGAATCAAATCACCTAAGATAATTCGTACCAATAGAATGTTCTTATCACCGACAAATGAAATAACAATTTAAAAGTTTATTTAGCACAATATAGGATAGCACATAGCTAACACATACCACAAATCAGCGGATTGAAGAACACCATGAACTCAACCCCAAAGTCTTTCTATTATGATAAAAAGAATGTTCCCAGCAGAGCAACAACTCAATACCAACGTTACAAAACTTTTCCCATCCAAAGATTACCCTGACAATAAAGCCTAAATGGCTTATTTATATAGAAAAACCTCTCCAAGTGGAAAATAATGGCTAGTTGACTTGATCCTCGTCAAAATAATCTCGACCGTTGAAAATAACTTGATCATCTTTTAATCTCCACCGACGAATTTTTAATTTTGAGGAAAAATTCGAATCTCTTAAAAACATTTTTTTATTAATCCAAAAATTAATATTTTAGATTAATTTCCTTGAAAAAATAACTTTGACTTAACCACCAAGGTCCAAGGGCTCAAATTTTCTTAAAATATCCATTTTTACCTTGGTGGGGAACCTCCAAAAATAGACTTCTTTTTGACCCACGAATTTTTTATTATTTTCCACTTGAAGAAAAATTAATCTCTATAATTAATTTTTGACTCAAAATTAATTAATTTTCTAGCTGAGTTTTTTAATTTAATTTAGCCAGAAAAATTTATTAATTAACTCTAGAAGGGATTAATAAATTTTCCACCCTCAAATATTTTAGCCATGGTGTTTGACTGTGAGGGACCATGCACTAAAATATTTTTACATCAAGATAATTACAATATCGACTTTTATAATGGGAAATAGACATTTATACCAGACTCTCAAGACATTACCCAAATTTGCGACAATTCGATCTAGTATGAAAACAAGTATGCTTGTAATAAAATAATTTAGCCATGGTGTCTGACTGCGAGGGACATGCACTAAATTGTTCCCAAACACACTTTACAATAGACTCGATATAACATTAGGACTCACCTGAGACTTTGTCGACGAATCCCACCCTAGCTTTGGGGTTTTAAGTTGGAAGAAAAACTCGGCCAATTAGGTGTGTTTACAAACACACATAATTCGGAGAGGTTAAAAAGCTTCCTAGGATGAAATCCTTTACCAAAATCAAAGGCTTACTAGGTGTTGTTACATAATTAAATGGTCATACTGACATCATTTACAACAAACATTGCAGAAATTGGGTTTACAATAATATAATCACGCTGCTTGATGACTTTGATCGTTGAAATTTTGCTCCACTTCCTTGTACTCTGCTTCCTTAGACTATTGACAAAGTGTGGTCAACAAGATCCAAGGCTCAACAATCAACTCCAAAGTGGTTTGTCCTCTGCATTCATTGCTCCACGCTCATCCTTGAACAACCTATGTTCTCCAGTGAGAGAGATTAAGAGAGAAGGCTCACGCACATGACCAACAACCAACCCAGGACCAAAAAGATCAACTGATGAACAACCTTTGTTTCTCTTATTGTGCATATATATATATATATATATATATATATATATATATATATTATTTCCTCACCGCTTCCTTGTGTATCTGAGAAAGCACTCCTTTGGCTCTTCGATCCACGAGGGGGAATTGGGTTTACAGTGATATAATCACGTTGCCTGATGACTTTGAAAATTTTGCTCCACTTCCTTGTACTCTGCTTCCTTGGATTGTTGACAAAGTGTGGTCAACAAGACCCAGGGCCCAACAATCAGCTCCAAGGTGGTTTGTCCTCTGCATTCATTGCTCCACGCTCATCTTTGAACAACATATGTCCTCCAGTGAGAGAGATTAAGAGAGAAGGCTCACGCACATGACCAGCAACCGACCCAGGACCAAAAAGATCAATTGATGAACAAACTTTGTTTCTCTTATTGTGCATATATATTAATATATATTATATATATATATATATATTATATATATATATATATATATAATATTATATATATATACATATATATATATATATATATATATATATATGCTTCCTCACCGCCTCCTTGTGTATCTAAGAAAGTACTCCTTTAGCTCTTCGATCCACAAGGGGGAATGGGCACCGTCCTATGCCCCTCACTGCCCCAATCGAATCTCTTACCAAAATCTGTCAGACTGTGCGACTGGACAGCCACTGGTGGGTCAGTGATTTAATTTGGTTGGTTATGGCTTCCAAGGTACGCAAGCAAGCAAATTTTCCCTTAGGTTGTGGATTTGTAAGGAAACCCGTCCTTCATTCATCAATTGATTAGTTAAAAAAAAAATTAAAAGCTTGGTCAACGTATTAGCCAACCATGGTTGTCCATGCTGGCACATTCATAATCTCATATTACATAAATAGGGGCAAAGCAAGGGATGTTATAGTGAATCAAATGTGCCTATTGATATATCTGTAGTCTTCAAGTGATTATTAACATTATGAAACGTGTCATTCTTTACTCAAGTGTGGGAGGGTGGGTCGAGTTACTTTCAGGCTTATTGTCTATCAAAAAAAGGGTTCCCATTTAATAAAGAAATGACCTATCACAGTTACTCATCCATTTTTCCTATAGAATCCCAAATTCCCCAAATTGATGTTACATTGCGATCTAAAATGAAGATTTCATATGAATGAAAATTATTCTAGAAAACTAATTACATTTGCTTCGGACTAGATTTCAACTTCTGAGTACCAATAATTGTATTTGAAGCAACAAAAAGCAATATTCTCAACTAGAGGGAAAATTTAGCTCACCATCAGGACAAGAATCGAAATTGAACGAGGAAACCAACGCTTGAGCATGTCTTGGGCCATTTGTCTCAACCACTTTACAACTAAAACCTGCCAACTACATATGGTTAAATCATCAACCCTAAATAGCCATGGATGAAAAAACTTGACAAATGTTAGACAAATATATACAATCTTGAGATATCCATACATCAGCATTTTAGCATACCACAAACAAGAAGGAAAATATGGAAATCATATTGGCAAGAGAAAGTACATATTTATGTGCACGAATGACCAAAGAGCAATCATTGAGAATATTTCTAAGTTTATACAATGCACAACATCTCAATGGAGTGCTTAAGCTATTCAAGTTAAATCATCATCACAAAGAATTTAAAGAATGTTTAAACAAATAAGTTGTTATAAGATCAAAATGTCACAAGATTATAAATCTTGTTTGTTATAATATATCCAATTATATCAATTAGAAGAGTGCCTACAACTATGGAAGTAACTCACACAATATAGAATGGCGCTCAAGCAATTCCTAATGTGTAAGATCCATTCGTCCTATCATCCAAGGTTGAACCCCTTCCCAAAGAAATAGAGGAGTCAATAATGCTACTTCAAATAGAAAGCCTATTGTTAGTCATTATTTATAGTGTATCATATCCCTGTTTAAAGGATAATATCTACTGTGTCTATATGTCTATCCTTTATTTTCGTCTTCTTCTATTAAGTGCTAAAAGTATATGGTTGAAAGAGGTGATAAGAAAAAAATTGAGTGTTACTTATAAACCATAGCAACACAACTTATTAGAACTTAGTGAGTTTCAACAAGTAGTTAGTTCACCTCAATCATTTGTGAAGACAAGTGACCAAACTTGCCAAGTAAAAGTTAAGAATCAACAAGTCTATTCAATTCTCACTAAGTACATGCAAAGTCAATGAGTTCAATGGAAAAACCTAGAGAACAATTCTATCTTTCATTTTCACTATTTTTACTTGTTATCTTTGAAGGTTTTAGCTTGCCAATGAGATTGGAGCCTTGCTACAATAATGGGACTTAGTCCAGTGAATAAGCATAATAATTGCATTCTAGTATACTTTTGTACTGTATGTATTTTGTACTTTGGTACTTTATCCTTTCTACTTTTTGATGACTTGATCAAAATTGATCACTTATTTTGTTGTATTTTATTGAATACTTAGTCAAACTTGATCGAGGCTTAACCATCATGAAGCTTAAGCTTCTTGAGGGAAGACTCGAGCATTGTCCCACAGTTTTGTACTCTATATAAACCAACATATATGTACATTGAAATAATCTCCTTTATACTTGAATGCTTGTTCTCTGTCTTGGGTTTCTATCCTTGTATGCGAGTATTCACATTGTTATTTTGTGTAATTACAGTCATGGTACAGACTCGTAATCCTGTTAAAAAAGGAGAGCTTGATTGAGTGGCAAAAAACCATTATATAGCATCTCTACTTTAGAGCATAATCAATAGAAGCACATTAAGATTCAAGAAGGAGAAGCATTGGTGTAGAAGGACCATGAGAAAGAGGAATTACACAAGTAGTATTGTACTCAAAAGGCTTGAACTTGTTTTTATTCATAGTTGAAGTGCATGCGACCAAGGAGTTGAGTGAAACCTTGTTCGAAGAAGAATAAATATATGAAGAATTGTGTGGTGTAGGGAGACCTCCTTGCTTAACTATGAATTTCACGTAAGTTGTCAACAAACTATAGAGGGAGAAGACTATGAGAACAACTTTGAATGAACTATAATACATTTGCTTGCTTTTTTAGCAACCATCACCTACTCCCTAGCTTTCTTAAATTCTTCTACTTGCAATCATGTTAGACCCACATCTCGATAAATCTTGTTGGGGAGTGAACAAAGCCACTACTTGGCTCTCAAATATAGTAAATGATCCTTGGATCACTATAAATGAATGATGAGGGTAGAGCTTGAGATGGAAGCACACATAACCAATCAGGGGAAGCATGCATCCCAAGGAAACTCAATGCTTGAGGAGCATGTAGCCCAAGGAGAAGGTTGCAGCTCAAGAAATGAAGCATCCAAAAGAGAAGATTGATATTCTTTATTATTTTTTGTTGTATAGATATTTGCATATTTAATTTTATTTGTTTATAATGTTTAATTTTCTTATTGAAAGAACGAGGTAAAACATGATCATGCCTCTCACTCTTATACAAATCTATAAGTGTATTCACTAATACCATCTTTGTGCCATAGTAATGCATAGCTAAGCCAAGCTTACTCTATTTTTATTTCTTGACTGTGTTGTAGATTCACTGGTTTATTTATCAACTCGGCTAACTATCTCACTTCACATCAATTGATGTTGGAGCATTCACTCCTTAATCCAGATGAATGTAGGTGGCCACAAACATGTTCCATTAACTCATAATGGTTTTGTTGCACTCAATTTTGTCAAAGTTTCCAGGAAGCAAACGTACCAATTTTTTCAAAGGATTGAGATTGTCAAGACATCGATTTATTGAGTCATTGTAAACCCATTCTGCAAATTTGTAATGTAAATGATGCTAGTAATACTATGTATGTATGTAAAAACCTAGGTAAGCCTATTATTTTGGCGAAAATTTCATCCTAGAAGGTTTTTCGTCTCACTGATTCATCTATGTTTCTAAACAAGGATGGTTGGCAAAGTTTTTCCCTCCAACCTCACCCCAAAGCTAGGGTGGAATTTGTCATCAAAGTCTTAGGTAAGTCCTAGTGTTTTAGTCGAGTCTTATGTAAAAGCGATTTGAAAATAATTTAAGTTAATCGGCTAAATTATTTTATTACAAATCACTTGGTCAACTAGATCATGTTGTGTCACAGAATTGAGTGTGTAATTTGAGGGTCTATACCGAACAAGTATTCCCACTTTGAGGGTTAAAAATGTAATCATCTTATGTAAAAAATATTTTAGTGCATGGTCCCTCATACTTAGACACCATGGCTAAAATAGTAGAGGGTGAAAAAAAATATTTAATCCCCTCAGCTGTCAATTAATTAATTTTTTGGCCAAAAAAAAAATTAATCCTAAGCCAGAAAATCAATTAATTAGAGTCAAATTTAGAGTCTCAGAGAAATTAAATTCTCCAAGTGGAAAAAATCATAGGTATCAAATAAACTAATTTTTGGAGGTCCCCCACCAAGGGAATATTGGAAATTTCAAGAAAAGTTGGACCCTTGGACTTTGGTGGATAAGTCAAAACCAATTTTTGAGGAAATTAGCTCAAAATAATTAATTTTGAGCTAATAAAGAATAGGTTAAATGAGAAATTCGAAAATTCCTTAAAAATAAATATTTTCAGCAGTGGAGATTAAAAGATGATCAAATATTTTTCAACGATCGAGATTATTTTGACAGAGGTCAAGCCAACTAGTTGTTATTTTTCCACTTGGAGGATTTATCTATAAATTGAAAGTCATTTGTGTCTCAAACCATCTAGTTTTGGCTTATGTAACTCTGAAAAGCTAATGTAAATTATTGTCCCACTGGGAATGTTGGAATAATCATAATAAAGACTTTGGGGTGCAGTTCATGGTGTCTCTGGTCTGATGATTTATGGTACATGTTTGGTATGAGCATTCCTATATTATGCTTTAAAAAAAATTGATCGTTATTTCATTGTACGTGATAGGAACATTCTATTGGTAAGTTGTGGGCTTACCTTAGGTAGTCCGATTCACTAGGTGTTCTAAAGACATGTTCTTCATAAATATATAGTGTTTGCAAGCTCCCTAGCCTTTAGACTCCAAGTTCATAAACTTTGGATAGATGCTGACCATGTTTGGACTCTAATTACTTTTATGGTTTTCTAACTTCACTATGGTTGTGATTTATTATTTATCTTTCGAAATACATTTAGCCACTAAAGATTTATAAAATTTCGAAAATTTTCCAAGCACTTTACATGTATATTTTGTAAATATAATTTGGATAATACACTTGTAGATTAATTTATTTTCTAATCTTGGTTTTGCAGCTAGGATTTTTGGGGTTCGACTTAATTTTGAATTTTTGTATATATTGGGGTTTTGGGTATTTTTATTTTTGTTTGTGCAGGTGTGATCAAGTGAGAAGAGCTAGATTAGCGCTAGATCTAGGCCCTTGAGTGTAAGATCTAGGCTCTAAATTTTTTGCAAGGCCATTCGTTGAACATTTTGCAGAAAAATTGAAGATCTGAAACAAATAAATTTTTTCAAAGTAGGGGTTTCAAGTTTTAGTACTCTCAGACCTAGATTTGCCCACTCCAAGCCCATCGCCAGCCTCTCTTGGCCCTGCGTCATCCTCTTCTCCCTCAATGTCAAGCTTTTAGGCCTCCCAAAGGCTAGCCTCAAGCCCTAGAGGACCTCGGCCTCCTTTTCATCCCTTGTCGTGGGCATTTTAGGGCCTTATAGGCCTAGCCCTCTCGACTTGCCTTCCCTTACTTAGCTGTGAGGCATTAAGGTCTCGACCTCCCCTCCTCGGCCCTCATTTGCTGCCTATCCTCCTCCCTTTTCTCTCCCTTCTCTCCTCCTCCTCCTCTCTCTCTTCTCTTTCCCCTATTTTCCCCTAGTCACAGCCCTCCAAGGGCTTGCAGCAGGCCTTCTTGTTAAATTATGGTATGTTCTATGCCTAGAGCAGTTTACTTATTTTTCTCCTTATTAACCATAGATTAGCAATCACATATACATTAAGTAAAGTATAGATAGAACATTAAATGATCAACAGAAAACAAGCCAAGACAAGAGACACAAGATGTGGCAGTTAGCCAAGGACAAACCCCAATGTGGGGAAACCCTTTGATCAAATCTTCTTTTATCTTCAATAGTTCAGCAAAGAGAAATAGTACAAAATCTGAATTCTGCAATTTTATATCAGAAACAGCAAACCTTAGATCAGCAACGTCAAACTTGGTCAAACTAGCTAAAATTGACCTCTAAAATGCTTGGTCAATTTCTGGTCAACTTGTCCTCGAACAACCTGAAAAAACAGCCCTTGAACAACCCCAAAAGTACAGTCAATTTGCAGATTTCTGAAGTCAACTATAGCCCTAAATTAGGGCAGTCAACACCGGTCAAACCAGAGGTCAGATCACCACGATTTTTGTGCCAAAAATTGCGGCCTGCCTAGGAGAGGCAACCACACCCAATCTGCACTTCTGGAAGGTCAACGCTTGGTCAACACTAATCAAAGAGATGACATGCTGCCCTAGCGTCCTTCTTAATGCATCTTCCTTGCCCTAGGACATCTTCCTTTCAACTACACGTGTCAGAGAGAGAGAGGCTCCTTTTATCCGTAGGAGAGAGAGAGAGAGAGGCTCCTTTTGTGCGTAGGGGAGAGAGAGAGAAGATGAGTGAATTGAATTGTCTAAATGAGGAGAATGCTCCTTGTATTTATATGCAAACGTTGATGATGAATAGACATGATTGTTTGGCTTCTGAAACTACATAAGTTTGCTAGCCGACCTTGACAATTTGCCCATAATCAAAATAAATTCATATCTCCATAAATACTTATCGAAATCGGATGATCTTTAGATCAATCCTACACCTGTCGACGAGAGGAATCTAGATAAAATATTATCAACCATGAATAAGGTGATCCTCATGGAGTTTGGCCCTAGTTGCCAATTTTAACACTCCCTCTCAACTAGGGAGAACTCCATCTGCAATTCGTCTGATCGTCACTACTATTCATCCATCAAATGCACTGCCCTGTACAGCTTGACCCCTGCTCTACTCTGCCTTGCTATGCCCTGCTCTGCTTTGCTCTGTTCTGCTCGAACTATGAAGAAGAAGAAGAAGAAGTGATCGAGGATGTATCATACCATCCTCCACTGACCCATAGTCAATCTCAAAGTGTGTACCACTGGTCCCAGACCAGTTCTCTACTGACCCGAAGTCAATGTCATAGTGGGTACCACTCTCATTGGTCCCAGACCAGTATCATTGATCCCAGATCAATGAAGGCCATCCTAGAATAGGGAGTACAGTAGACACAACGATGTGCCCATCAGTACTGCTATGGTCCCTATCCTCATTTCCCTGCTCATTGATCAGATGAGAGGTATTTCCCATGAGTCCCAGACTACATGGGTAGGATGCCTTGACAGGAGAACTAATCATCCTGTCCACAGGAGAGCGAATCATCCTGTCCAGTGGATGCCACAGAGAACTAATCATCCTGGCCTGCAGGAGAACGAATCATCCTATTCCACAATTGCCATGGAGAACACATCATCCAGGCCCACAGGAGAACTAATCATCCTGTTCCATAGACGCCACGGAGAACGAATCATCCTAGCCCACGGGAGAACTAATCATCCTGTTCCATAGTCGCCACAAGGTGTCACAGGGGAAGGTTGAACCTTTTACCCTATACAAAGTGCACCAACAGGGGATGGTGAGTCACCCTGTGGTCATATGTCGCTCCAAGAAGTACCCCACGACCCCTTGGAGCTCCTAGATCTCAACACATCGTACTTGACCCTCGTTAGAAGGTCTCTGAACGACACCAAGACATTCTCGAAAAGTCAAGAATTTGACCTTTCCTAGGGGCTTTGTCAAAATGTCGGCGACCTGTTCATCTGTACCAATATGTTGGAGCCTTATAGCTCCTCACTGCACCATATCTCGAATATAGTGGTACTTGATATCGATATGCTTGGAGTGATCATAAAATACGAGATTCTCTGATAAACGAATCCCGCTCTGGTTGTCACACATGATGGTGGTATCCAATGTAAATCCAAACAGCTCATTGAAGAGCTTTCGTAACCAGACTACCTCACAGGAGGCCATGCTAGCAGCAATGTACTCTGCCTCGGTGGTGCTCAAAGCCACCGATTTCTGCTTCCTACTCATCCAGGATATTGAGGCAGACCCCAAAGAGAAACAACACCCGGAAGTGCTTTTTTGGTCCACCACACTGCCTGCCCAATCAGCATTAGTATACCCAAGTAGTCTCACATCTCCAACAGTGTATCTCAACCCATGAGTGATTGTGCCACGAAGATATCTCAATAGATTCTTGACACCAATCCAATGTGAGTGGTGAGGCTCAACCATATGTTGACTCAATGTGTTGACTACAAAGCATATATCTGGATGGGACTTCACTAAGAACATTAATGCTCCAACGAGTTTACGATACTCGATAGCATTTCGTAAAACAGGTCCGGCAACACTACTGTTTAACTTCTTGAAGTCAAGCTCCATCGAGGTAGTTATGGGCTTGCAGTCCACCATGCCAAATCTCTCCAATATCTTCACCACATATTTTCCTTGAGATAGAAAAATCTCCAATGGTTTCTGCCAGACTTGCAATCCTAGGAAATAGTGCATAAGTCCTAGGTCTTTCATCTCGAACTGAGAAGCTAGCTCCCTCTTACATTCGTGAATGAGAGGGTCTGCACTTGTTAGAAAGAGAACATCAACATACAGCACCAGTATGAGAGGTTTGTCATCTACAACCTTAAAGTAGAGGTTAGGGTCGCCTTCACTCCTAGTGAATCCCAGCGTCATCAAGTAGCTATCGATCCTTTCATACCATGCTCAAGGTGCTTGCTTCAGCCCATATAAGGCCTTCTTTAACCTACACACATGAGATTTTCAATCATAAATCTCAAATCCTTGAGGTTGCTCCACGTAGAGCTCTTCTTTAATTGAACCATGCAAGAATGTCGTCTTTACATCCATCTGATGTAGGTTCCATCCTTGTGTAGCAACAAGGGCTATGACGGAGCAGGTGGTGGTATATCGGGCAACAGGTGCAAATATCTCGTTATAGTCTATACCTTCCTTCTAGGAGAAGCCATGAGCGACAAAACAAGCCTTATACTTCTCTGTACTTCCATCAGCTGCATGCTTTATCTTGTAAAGCCATTTAGAAGTGACAATTGTTTTGTCCTGGGGTCTGGGGACCACATCCTAGACATCGTTCTTCATTATAGATTCATATTCTTCGGTCATAGCATCCTTCCATACTTGATGCTTGACGACATCTGTGAATGATGAAGGCTCATTTTGGATGATCGTGCTCATGATGATCAGGTATCACTGATATCTGTTCGACTTCTTACTTTCACGGAAGGTTTTTCGGGGTGCGGTGTGTCCTTCAGCATCATCAAGTGTCCCCCTAAGCCATGAAGGCCTCTTCCTAGAAGAGGAAGGCTCAGGCGAAGGAGGATCAATAGGATCCATGGGTTCTTCCACATCGGGCATTGTTTCATCTTCCTTTTCTTTCGGTTCCCTGGTGTCAGCTTCTTGAGAGCTCCTCAAAGTAGGAAGATTGTCCACCTTGCTAAGGGCCATATCTTCGTCAAAGGTGACATCATGACTAATCACAACTTCCCTTTGACCGGCTACATAGATTCTATAGCCCTTAGTATTTTCACCATAACCCACGAAGATTCCTTTCTTTCCAGATGCACCCAATTTCTTCCTTTTCTCTTTTGGCACATGAAAATATATAGGGCTTCCAAAAATTCTAAAATGAGAGACGTCAGGTTTCTTACCGGTGAACATTTCTTCAGGAGTCTTCGAACCCAATGCTTGATGAGGGCATCGGTTTTGTAAATATATGGCGGTGTTTGCAGCTTCGGCCCATAGAAACTTCGAAAGTCTTTAATCATGAAGCATAGCACGCACAGCTTCCATGATCGTATGGTTCTTCCTTTCCACCACACCATTATGCTCAAAAGTATATGGTGTAGTAGTCTCTCTCTTAACGGCAACCCCTTTAGAAAAATCATGAAACTCATTAGATTCATATTCAGTCCCATTATCAGTCTTTAAGATCTTGATCTTCTTTTCGGTTTGATTCTTGATCAAGGCTTTGAAGTTTTGGAACTAGGGGAACACTTCATCCTTCTTTTTCAAGAAGTATATCCAAGTCTTGCGAGAATAGTCATCTATAAAAGAGAGGTAATATGAATATCCTCCCAAAGAGTTCACAGGCATCATACCAGATATGTCTGAGTGAACCAACTGTAATATATCGGAGGTCTTGCTTTGGCTAGAGGGGAATGATCCACTTTTGAGCTTTCCTTCGGCACATCCCAGACATACACCTTCTTGCTCTACTTGAAATTCGGGCATCCCTGTCACCATTTGTCTTACATCAAGTAGAGCTTTATAATGAAGATGAGCAAACCTCTGATGCTATAGTTCGGACTAAAGAGATGTGTCACAAGACATGACACCTAGCGGACTTCCTCCGACCTGATATAGTGAATCAACTCAAAACCCAAGAGTGAAAGCATCTTTAATATTGTTTTTCCATACACGTACCTTGCCATCGCTAAAGGTCACCTTGTAGCCTTTGTCTTCCATAGCCGAAATGGACACCAGGTTCTTTTTGAGATCAGGTACATATAATACATCTTGTAAATGGATTGTATTTCCCTGATTCAATTGAAGAGTGACATTTCCTACACCTTTCACGAGATATTCTGAATTATCTCCAAGAACAATTTCCAGGTTGGTTTCCTTCTCTATCAGATTATAGAGAGCTTCTTTGTAACCAGTGAAATGCCTTGAGGCACCACTATCAATAAGCCAATTTCCTAGCGAGTCCGGGGGAGTAGTAGTAGGTAGAGCTGCTGGTAGATAATATTCATCTTGCTTATTGTTAACAGTGTTAGATTCATACCTGGAATTTCCTGCCTTC
>APFE031751763.1:0-21232 GCA_000404065.3 Pinus taeda
CAGAAGGATACATAGGTTAATCACTGTGTCATGAGTTTGAAAACGAAATTGGTTTTATGATCTTACCTTTCCTATTTGGTATCGAATTCTGTAGCATCATATTTATATGAACAATGATCAGGAGTAGTGAAATAGGATGTTGGTTATCGATTGAGTCTGTGTTTTAATTTCGAGACTTGGTATAATTATAATAAGATTGGATTGAAACTTAATGATTTTTGTGGAAATGGCTTCTTGAGTTTGATTGGAATTAGAACAGGTTCCGATTTTTTGGATTTGAGTACATAATACAGTCAATGAAGAATATTGATTTGGAGGCTTGTTATTTAGTTTCCTTTGAGTTTTTGCAGAATCGAATGCTAGGAAAGATAAAGAGGTTAGTTTGAATTCTTGTTGGTCTGTTTTATGCATCCCAAGACTTAGAATTAATGATTTGTCTTAGTCTTGTTTGGATTGTTTATTTTCCTTAGTTTAGAATCACCTAGATTAGAATCAGTTTTGTCCGGATTGAAATTAGCATAAGCCTGATATTGTTTTGAATAGTAATTAGTTTTGTGTGATTTAAGATTTCTATTACTTAGATTAAATAAATCTTATTGCTTGGATTGCAATTAAGTTTTACTTGCATTGAAATTAAGTTTTGACTGAAATTAAGATTTACTTTACTTAGATTTAGATTAAAATTGTTCAATGATTTGTATTTTATACTTAATTCAAGAATAGAAATTTCGTACTTATTTTAGGAATCGATTTTATATTTAACTGTATTAATTTAGGTCAGATGCTTTGACCCTGTGTTACTTGCACTTTTGCCTCGAAGCTTACGAGCCCCTGATTGATAATTTAATGTTGAAATTATAACACATATAAATTCCCCAAAATTCTTGGCATCATTCCCGGGGACGTGCTAAAGGGATTAGAGCATAGTTTCTTTCAGAAGTTTTTTTTTGTGTGATCTTAGTTGCAGGGAAATCAGAGGGTAGAGAGTGTATGGTAAGATGTGAGTGAAGAGCCACACGTCCACTATGCTGGGGTTTCTCTGATGTTTGGTTTTAGAAGTAAGAGAGGATTTCAAGTTTGGTAAGTTTTAATGAAATTAGTAGTTTTTATTCCTTTAGATTAGAATTTCAAGTTCTTTCAAGATAAAACATTTTTGGGGTGCTATAAGAACCCCTTTGTACTAATCCATGTTGCGAGACAGGGATCATCAACCAATAGAAGAAATTCAAGAATGATTGGGAGCTTGAAGAAAGCCCCTCGAAGCACTTTCTCAAATCCTAGTAGTAGTTGGGATATCTGCTTCTCAGGAAGAGTTCATCCTGACCGCATTTAGGAAATTGTCTATTTCTCCACAGCTAGAAAAGGATTTGGAAGTCTCGCTTAATTCCTCTTGCCCATCTACCAAGGAGATCGAGCAACCATGTACCAAATCCAATGAGGAGCATCCTACTGAACCTGAGATCTAGGAAATCTCACCATGCCCAACAACAAGAATTGTATGCATTCCAAAGACCAATTATCCAAGTTCGTCTGACATGACCAAGGAGGGCTTTCAGAGTGGTTCAAATGAAGAAATGGGCCATACCACCAGGATTACATCGAGTGTTAGTTCTAAATCACAATCTAGTCAAAGTACCACTCTTATACTCAAATACACTTTGTATCACATCTTTCAAAGCTATTGATTTTTCATGCTCATGTACATTCTAAATTTTATATGTTAAATATGAGCATGAATATATCCTTGTACCAGATTTGTACATGGCTTCATTGGAAGCTCTTTTTCACTTGAAGGAGGACATATTTTCTCTAGTATAATAGGAAAGTTAGTATTGTAAATAAATAAATGAAAAGAGAAAAGAGAAAAATAATTCCTTTTGTGAAAATCATCTTGCTTGGCACAACTGGGCAGGGACTTTGCTTGAAAACAGGTAACTGGTAGGCAAGGTTCCCAATCAATCTTGTAAATTTGTATGAGTTATTCAAATCATGCATCTTTCAAGTCATTATGTTTGTACTCGAGCTAGTTGATGCTGGATCCCTTAAGTTCCACCTGCCAACAAGCCTTGTCCCATCGACATAAAAAAATTATCTGGGACCAAGGTTAGGGTTAGATAAGGTACCTGAGAGCTTGCATGCCTTAATGGAAGCTATTCTTGTCATCTACTAAGGAAATACATCAATGTTTCTTGGTGGATGAATTTTGCAGTCCATTCGACTGAAAAATCCATTCATGGCTAGTAGAATGTACCTAGTGCCTTGATTCCCATTGACATCAAAGATGAGATATCTCGCATTGGTTAACGACATACTCAATGGTTGGTAATCTAATAATTCTTGCTTATGTTCGAAATCAACATCATTTATTCACATATGGAAGATTGCACATGAGTGTGTAACAGTTGAAGACTATATGGTTTTGTGATCTCAACATAGATTTGCAACAACTTGGATCTTTGTATCAACATTTCCAGTAGTATATAGCAGCCTGACCATTCATTTATAGAAGTAGACACCTTTCCTTAGTTGTTTGGGGACATACAACTCCTCAGGCATGGGGGAGAAGGGGACCTTTAGTTCATCCTTCAGACCTTTAGTTCATCCTTCAACCCTTCAGTTCATCCTTTAGCCCTTCAGTTCATCCTTCAACCTTCTTTAGTAGATCAGATCAGCAGTCACATTAGCTCCAATGAGTTCATATTCCACTTCATCTTGCAACACCAAGCACATCAACAATGAAGGTAAAACTTGAGGTAAATTTGGCTTAAGATTCTCTAATTCATTAGAAGATTTAAGAAACTTAATGATTGGCCACTTATTATTCCATGCATTTTATCTTTGATAAACCATTATCCTTTTGTTTTCCTTCCATTCATTATGCATATACTCTGATTACAAGACCATGCTAAAAGAAAATCCTTATGGTGTATTAATAAAGGCAGTCTCTATAAGTTTCTTCTCCTCCCATGATAACAAGCATTCTATCTAGAGGATGAAATCATTATTGCCATAAAATGATAAAGGAAACCACCTATAAGCATTGGCCTTGTGATGATAGAGTACGAAAGCACCCATCCACATATTTACCATCTCCATCACCACCTCATTTTATCCATCTTCTCTTCCTCATCCATCCCTTTCTTGTCCTCAATTTGTATTGCTCAGTAAACTGTTATGATATGTTAATGTGAAGAGTGCTATTCCAAATAACCAACACCTCCAAATATTCAAGCAATGTTGCTCCATAAGAACCAACATCTACAAGTAGTTTGTCAATGAGCAAGGGATTTGTTTGCATGAGGACATGCAAATCTACAGGCATGGGGGAATGTTGGGCCTCAAATATGCCAATTTTTCTACCATACAAATCAATTATTCATAACCTAGATTCCTATATTTTTAACTCCTTTCACACCATAATTCCACAACTTGCCGCCAATACATATCTTACACCCCTTGGTAGATTATCATTAGTTTTCTTGAATTTTTTATGATTAGAGATGAGTTTGTCATGATTTTATAATTATGGATTTGCCAAGTTCATTTACCATAGGTTTCCATTGCTGAAATTCTTCATAAGTTAAGTAAACTAAAATACTACAAGACTAAGTACAAAATGTAGAATTCCTGTAGGTGAAAATCTAAAATTTTTGGTCAAATAGGGAAAAATATCAAGATTTTGAGACACAGGTTTTGTTTAGAATACCCTCATTCAGGTAACCTAGAAACCATTTGTTAAAATTCATCACCACGGAGAATTTAGGGCCAGTACAATTCTTAAGTACAAAACTAGTGTTGGAATTCTGCGTCAGTACAAAATCACTGAATGGTTTCGGGTCAGCCACAGTTGGACCAGTTGGTTGTATGTTCTAGAAGGTTTCTTTTTAGCTTAACTTCAACTTGCTTTTCTACTATATTTAGCTTTGATCCATCCCTTAGTTTATTTGTTGTAACTACCTCTTTGCTTTGTTACATCAACTGAATTGTTAAAAAGGCCCAATGCTCTATGTATGTGGGGGGATCTAAGTGAGAAGATTGTCTAGTAATTTTTTTGCAAGGAACCTTTTCCTTCAGTGAACATTGGGATGATTATGTATTTTATATTTGAACTCTTATTTTGAACCTTAATATAATTTTGATTCAACGTTTAAAATATTTGTGAGTATTATGGTTTTCTTTGATTTTTAAAATCATTGTGTTAATCTAGGGTTGCTTTAGGAGTGGCAAGGGCCCACCACCACCTGGGAGCAAATCTTGTAGTTAGTCTAGGCAATAGGAGTTACGCTTGATTCAGATTGAGAAGTGTGGATTTCATTTTGAATAATTTAATGATTAGATCTCAAAAATATTTCATTCTATACCCAAATCTTTACTCTATTTTGCAGATTTGAATAAAATGCTATAGATATTGTTTTTAATTATTATAAACCTGCAAGGATTATGTTGAATGATGACTCCTGATGCATGAATGATTTCTCTAATACACTTTCATTGTTCAAAGCATTTAAAGGAGTGTTTTATATTTGGAAGGATACATGGGTTAATCACTGCATCATGAGTTCGAAAACGAAATTGGTTTTATGATCTTACCTTTCCTATTTAGTATTGAATTCTATAGAATCATTTTTATATGAAGAATGCTTAAGAGTAGAGAAAAAAGATGTTGGTTATCGATTGAGATTGTGTTTTAATTACAAGACTTGGTATAATTATAATAAGATTGGATTCAAAATTAATGCTTTTCGTGGAAATGGCTTCTTGAGTTTGATTGGAATTAAAACAGGTTTTGATCTTTTGGATTTGGGTACAAGAATACAATTAGTGAAGAATACCGATTTGGAGGTTTCTTATTTAGTTTCCTTTGAGTTTTTGCAGAATCAAATGCTAGGAAAGAAAAAGAGATTAGTTTGAATTCTTGTTGGTCTGTTTTATGCATCCCGGGACTTAGACTTAATGATTAGTCCCAGTCTTGTTTGGGTTGTTTATTTTTCTTAGTATAGAATCGTTTGGATTAGAATCAATTTTGTTTGGATTGAAATTAGCATAATCTTGATGTTGTTTTGAATAGTAATTAGTTTTGTGTGATTTAAGATTTCTATTACTTAGATTAAATAGATATTATTGCTTGGATTGCAATTAAGTTTTACTTGCATTGAAATCAAGTTTTGATTGAAATTAAGATTTACTTTACTTAGATTGAGATTAAAATTGTTTAGTGATTTGTATTTTGTACTTAATTCAAGAATTGAAAGTTTGTACTTCATTTAGGAATCAATTTTAGGTTTCATGATGTTAATTTAGGTTAGATGCTCTGATCCTAATTTACTTGTACTTGTGCCTCAAAGCTTACGAGCCCCAGATTGATAATTTGATCTTGGAATTATAACACATATAATTTCCCTAACAATGATTTTGGAATATTAGTGAAAATGATATCAAGAATTTGGAATATTTTTGGATTTGAAGCAAGTTTGATTAGCACATTTTTGTTCTCTCCTAAAACTTCTACACTTGATATGTCAAGTTGCACAATTTGAGTAGATTAATTTGTAGGAGATGGATTTAATTTTTTAACAACAAATAATGGCATTACAATAGATGAGGCCCTTGAATCAACTAGATAATTGTGCACATTTTATTGCATATTTCAAAATTCAAAAGGAAAGTAGGAGTTAGAGAGGTTTATCTATCTCTAATTAAAGCTACATTGATATTAGAGATATTTTTAGAAGGAGATTTATTGAAATTGTGATTTTTTGAAGCATTATTTTCTAAATTTTTAATCAATTTGTCTCTTTGCTCAGTAAGTTTTGATAAGTTAAATAAATATACATTAGCTCTAGTTTTCTTCATGTCTTCAACTAAATCATAATCTAGATATTCACTTGAAGGAACATTATTAGATGTAGAAGTAGCTTTATTATAAGTTTGAGTTTTTTATATTTGAGCAGGAGGGTTATTATTAGATGAAGATTCTTGATTAGGAGAGGGGTTTTGATTTTAATATCTAGTTTGAACATCATTAATTTCTTCTTCATCTTCAATAAAATCATTATCGATTAATCCTCCTTGCAAAACACCCCATAAGACATTAATTTTACTAGATTCTGCTCCATTTATTTTTCTTCTTCTAGTTTCTTCTCCTCCCCAACTTCTACAAATATGTTAAACATATTTATAAAAGTAGCACAAGTTTTTTCAGAATTCTTATGATTATGAGCTTGACAAAAATCATTTTGAGGATAATCATCAATGTTGAATTATTCAAGGTTGGTTTGATTAGGATTAGGGGGTGGACTTCTTCTAAATGGCCTCCAAGGTTTTTTAATGATCGATGTTTCAGAAAGAACATTTTTTACATCAATTCTCTCATTAGACATATTTTTAATTATCTTTTGGACTGAGACTAAATTTCTATTTTCCTCTCTTTTTTCTCATCAACCGTTTTACTAGTTGAATATTTTTTAGAAGAAGATAATGTCTTGTTTCTTTCTCATCATAAGGCTTGTTTTGCTGCAAATGACAACAAATGCAATATCAGATGGAAAAGCAGTAGTATAAACTTCATTTAGAACATCATTACCTGGTCTAGAAGCTGCAGGGATTGTATTAAGTATAGAAAGTAATATTTGATTAAAATCCTTGATTGGTTTACCAAGATTCATCCTAATGTTTGATAGTTCGAAAATTAAAGATGCTTTGGTTTTATCTTCTCCATATTTTTTGATGACTTTTTTTTTAAAACCTCCCAACTTGTTATAGAACCATCAGCTAGTGTGAAAAACCAAGTTGTAGTTTTTCCCTAAAAATGAATGGAAATAACTTTCAAACTTGATCTTGATTTTGAACTGCTCCTAATTTCAGAAATAACATGAATTGTTTAACATGTTCTTCAACAGTAATAGGTCCATCAAAATTATATTTAGGAAGCCATTTTTCAGCATGCTTTGGAAAATCATGTTGATCTCTAGGAATAGTAATGGGCCCAACAAATAACCAAGGTTGACCTTTCATAGGTGATCTTGGGGAAGATGAGCTTGAACTTGATGTGTGAGGTGATGAGAGACCTAGAGGAGGTGATCCTGTAGGAGGGATAACTAGGGGTGGAGGGATTAAAAGTGGGAGAGTTGAGGAGGAAGATGGAACTAGTTAAATTGAAGTTGAAGTATTTGGAGTTACTATTTGGAATGAAATAGGCTCAATTTCCCAATAATGTCTTCGGAGGAAACATAGGGTTTGTAAAAGTGGTAAATTTATATGAAGCTCTAGGACTAGTTTTTGTTGATGATCTAGGTCTAGCTTCAGAAGAAGAAGAAATTATAGCTTTGACTTCATGCCTAGGTATTCTCCTTTTAGATATATCAAATAAAATAGGGGATAAAACTGAGACTTTTGTTTGAGTTTGAGTATACACTCTCAAGAATTGTATTTGAGGATGAACAAGAACCGATGAAACTTCTGTTGACTCTTCTGGAAACAATGTAGATGTTGATGAAGCAGGTTGTGGTTCAGTTGGATGAACAACTGTAGATGTGGCATTCATGTGATTATATAGGATTAATAGGCTTAATAAGTTTTTCAACCATACAATATCTATGTCCCTCCTTCTAGCGCCAAATTGTTGACATGCAAAAAATTTCCTCCTGCAATGAGTGAGTATTGCCCTAATCAGAGTCCTAATTGGACACATTTTCGTTGATATGAATGTATACTCTTTGGAACTAAGGTTCGGTTGTCTGCGCTAAACTAAAGGAAAAAAAGAGGTGAAAATTAAATAAAAAAATAAAAAATTAGAGAAGATATGACATATTTTAATATTTACAATTATCTACAAAAATATAAACAAATTATTGATTGGATGAAGTCATTTTGAGAAAAAATTAGGATGGGGGGAAGGGGATTCATTCAAACATAATAAACCATGGGAAATATTTTTTTTTTTTAAGTCCAGATGGAATTTGGGTCTAGCTTTCCAGACGAATTGATTTTGGGAAAGTTTTTATACAAAAATCTATAAAAAAGATGTTTATCAAGTTTTGTCCTATCCAAGCTAATTTTTATTTGTTTTTTCTGAAATTAATATGCATGCATTAACTAGAAATAACAATAAAGAACACTATATCATAAGTGAGAGAAACTTATATTCTACCTCTTGAATATCAGATTTCAATCATCACACAAGAATATATGAAAACGTTAACAGTTCATAAAATTCTGCTGATATTAGATAGAGTCTGTAACATATCCTAATATTTAAACAAAATAATAAAATATTCATTCAAAAACAAATATGCACAAGTTAAAGAACAATGCCACATGCATCCATTAAATAATTAAAAAGATGAGAAAACATTAGTCGCATAGCTCAAAAGCACATTTGATTATGAAATTGGCCTTCAAATGAGTTGTAACTTCAAAATTTGATTCAAAAATACAAGTTATGAGCTTTCACAATTTCTCAACCTCTACTTCAAAGTACGAGGCCATATAAATACTTGGAAAATAAGATAATTCTGTTTGAGAAATAACAACTTAGAAAATAATAAATATTTTCTCTAATAAAGAAATACTTCTAAAAATAAAAGTTTCATCCTATTAACTGATTTTTCCTGAAAAGTTGTTTATTTGTTTATCTTTCATCCTCATCATCAGATTATTTATCCTCCATGTTGAGTAGCAAATGCAATGCATGGTTTTGGATGCGACTCACCCATTCTGAATATAGTTGAGAAACAGGTGAGAAATGAATTGGAAGAAACTGATTTATGCTGACCTAGCAATTTGAAATTAAACTTTGGATTGCTTTCTTATTTTTTTGATACTTGTTACCAAACTTAGAAATGAGTTCGATATGTTCAAAAGGGAACTGCAGAAACTTATGGAAAGGCCGTTGTGTCCAAATTTTGATCTCACTTATTTCTCTTTGGTATTTGATGATGATGTCTTCTAGTGGCTACTTCAGGTGTCCTGGAAGGACTTCTTTTAACAATTTATAACCTGGAAGATCAAACTCCTCAATAAAATCAGTTCCCTTTTCCCATATTGCTAAGCATTGTCCCTTGGAATTCTTAACCCATTCTTTGACTTCCTTGGCTTCTATTTATCTGCAGCTTAAGGATTCATGCATTAGTCTTCTATCATTCTTAGAAACTTTTGGAATTACTTCTAATTTTAATTCCTTTTCCCATTCCAGGATGGATGAAAATTTGATATTGATGTACTTATGTTCTTCTACTAAGGAATCAATCCTCTCATTAAGATTTAAAATTTCTTGATAGAATATTGATATTTTATCTATGCACTTGTAAAACTTGGATTGATCCTTTCTTAAAATTAAGCATATTTGTAATGCCTATTCTTTGAAATTTTATAAACTTTATATTGATTCCTAGTTTTGATTGAGTACAAACTTAAGAGAATCATCCTACTCTTTCAGAGTTGTGGTTATGATTTCAATGTTACTTTCAGTTCCTTCTTTCAATATCCGAGTTTTATTCTCACGGGCCTCTTTCAATTCCTGAAAATGTTGAGCATGTTTTGATTTTAACTCGTTCAATTACATCTAGAATCGATTCTAAATATTTTCCCCTTTTATCATAAAACCTTAGAAAAGAGTTGCAGAATATATTTCCCAGTTATCTTCATTAAATATTTTCCCCTTCTCTAACTGTATTTATATTCCTTTAATTCTTTGTAAATTATGCTCATATGAACTTGCAAGCTCATTGATATGATATTGACTATAATTTACAAATGCAACCAAATCCTGTGAAGACTCCTTGGCATTTTCCTTAACATCACCTTGGGCTTGCCAATTGTATTCATAAACAGTTTCTAGAGAATCAAAATTTATTTTCTTAGTTTTTCTAACCATGAACTTAGTCTAGGAATTAAAGAAATACTCTGTGAGAGAAGGAAAAGTATCAAAAATTGTTTCAAGTTCACAAAAGGGTTTAAATAGAGAATAATCCCAAGGAATATCAGTTGAAATAGGTGTCATTGAAGTATCGAGAGATGTCTAAATTACTAAATATTTATCAATCTTTGTCTGTTGTTCCAATGTCTCTTTATCCTTTTTAGAAAAAAATATCGTCAAATATTTGCTTATCCTTTTCTACATCAATCTCAATTTCTCGACTAGTTATGTTCTCTGACTTCCTGTGCTCTGTTTCTTTAGGAGAATTGATAACAATGATCTCATGATCATGCACTATTTTCTTGTTTGTTGACTTTACTTTTTTTGGGTCTTCTTTATTTTTCTCAAGAACTTCTGTGGTTGTAGCATCTTTTGTGACATGTTGATCTTCCTTTATAACTTTTTCTTCCCTTATAACCACTTCTTCACCTGTAACAAAAACATCTATTGGTTTTTAAATTTGAATTCCTTGCTCATATTGAGAGATAGAGGGAGGATCTTAAGTAATCTGTTTGAAATTAAATTGAAAGAACTAAAAAGTTTTAAGTTCTTCTATAGAGATATTGACATGGAGGCTTTTCTCCCTTAAGAATCCGTCAAAAATATTTTCTAATTATTGTATTTTGACACTTCCTTCAACATCTAAGAGCTTTCCTCTATCAAAATCCTATTGGAAATCACCAATGGCTATGAAAACCTAATCGAAAGGAGGATCTTGATGAGTGAAAATTTTAACATAGTTTACTTTTATATTATGATTACCAATAATTCCATGGGTGTCATACTCATAATGAGGTAAGGAATAAAGCCAAAAATCTTGGAGCTCCTTTGATTCTTTGAATGCATGTCCTTAGTCTCTGATATTTATTTCTCCAAATTTAATTGGAAACATAGGCCAAATTTTCTTTTGCAGTTTGCTCATTTTCCGAGCTTGGACATACAAAGTAGCTTGATTTTATACTTCCCTTAAAGAAGCATTTCATAATGTATCTAGGTAAAAGGTGAGGACTAACCTCACCGACATAGACTCTTATGTAAGAAAATAGTTCTTCTACAAACCAATTTCCTGTTGATTCTAGGCTTTATTTGAAACTTTCATTGATCCTAGGAGGGGATTTACCAAAAATAACTCCATGAAGAGGAACCATAACATAATGACAAATATCATAAAAATGGAATTTGAAATTTCTTTCCGAAAGGATTGGGGCATAATTCTGAATGGGGAGTTGTTGATTAGCTGGATAATTCCATTTGATTAGGGGAAAGGGGACTAAAGCAATAATGATATCCATTATCAAAGTAGACATACAAAATATATGTTTGTAGTAGGGAGGATATCACAATGTTAATTTCAAAGTGCCTGTGATGTTGGCGATAAAATATTGGCCCAATTAAGGTGCTTTGAATCTTGAAAGATACTATGGATTATGGGAATCCATTTCATTTTATAATTTTCTGGATCCTTTTCTCCATACAGTCGGGTTAAGAATTTGATAATAAATCTGACAGGTTTCTTAAAAATAGAAATGGCATATTATTTGGAATATTTGAGCTTAAACCCTTCTTCTTCTTCTAGCAACCATCCTTCAATCACTTTTTCATAATTCTCCTCACATGGTTTTAAAATAATGTTTCAAAAATGGTTGAGGAATTCAATATTGAGATGAATTTCAACAGAACTGAGCTTATAAACAGGATACAAGATTGAGCTTATAAATAGGATACTCCAGGAAGTTATAACATTCTTGTTGTGTTTTGACACAGTGCATGTTGGGATTTCCACAAGTGTGAAAATCTAGGAAATCATATCATAATAACGGAATATTTTAGCCCTCCCACTTCATTGTACCTACTTTTTGAGTTTTTTAAGTGGATTCAGAGATCAGGCTTGGGGTGAGGTCATATTCCTCTAGTTCTAGATTGTCCACTTCTTTCAATTTTACTTTTATATGCTCCATCACTTGTCTCGTCGCAAACAATTTTCCCTTCTTTCCCATTTTATGGTCTGTGAACAAAAACGAAAAACCTGAGTTATCTATGGTAAAAAAATATGAAATAAGAATGAATAATACTTTAAGAATATAATTTTACCTAAACAAAAAATCTGAAACTCAGTATTTTCCTACTTATAATCCAAATTTCTCTAAAACAATCCTAACGGTTTGAAACAACATGTAATCAAAAAATGACTTGGGAAGTTATGAACTTTGATTAAAAATCGAAGGATGCGTGAATTAATTCATATGAATTTATCATTAATTTATCATTAGTATTCCAAATGTTTTTCATAAACTGAGACAACACATGAGAATTTTAATATCAAAACCAAATAAAAAGAGTTTAAGTGTGAAACAGTAGAAACCAAGTTTCAAATCAATTTATTGATAATAATAAAAAAAATTATGCAAGTCAAGAAAAATAATATTTTATTAGACGGTCGGGTAGTTTGGAAGTTGGGTAGTGAGATGGTTGTTTATTTTCCTTGAGTTTCACTTGTCTCCAACCCTAAATATACAAAAGTTGGGTGATACCAAAAGGTCAGATGGTCAGATAGTCGAGAGGTCGGAGAGTCAAGTGGTTGGGATTGAAATACAATTACGAGAGATCAAAAGTCGCCTAGACCTTACAGTCGGGAGATAATGGTTAGGATTGTGTGTTTCAATTATTCATGAAAAACATAATCGAACCCCTGTTTTATTAATTTATTCTTTTGTTTTTCCTTATTTTTTCAAATGTTTTGATTTTTTTTAGGGAAAACAAGAAACATTTATATAGGTCCCTTTTTTTATTTTACAGAAAAAAGAAAATAGATTTGTTGTAAACCTAAAAATATAAAGATAAACCACCTACATCTTATGGTGAGGTAAAGAAAGCACAATATGTTGAAGCATGGTTGCTTGGGATGAAAAAGTTTTTCAAAGTCCATGACTACTCTAAGAATATGAAAGCAAAAGTGGCTACCGTTAGCTTAAAAGGTAAGGATGACATTTGGTGGGATGATTTAAAGAATGTAAAAGGCATAAGAGAAGAAGAATTGTTTTGGAGTGAGTTTAAAGGACATTTTAGAAGAAAATACCTATTAGAAAGGTATTTTTACAACAAGACCAAAGAGTTAATGAGCTCAGAATGGGGCAAATGATAGATGAGGAGTATACCACCAATTTTTTAGATTTGCTAATATATGTTCCCTACCTCATGGAGGAGAAAGATAATGTTCAAAGGTATGTCAGTGGGTTTCCAAAGTGCTTCAAGGACGTGATCGAATTCGATGATCCCAAAACATTAGATGATGCAATATGGAAATTGAAGAACTGTTATAAATAGTCAAGGCATGGTCCAAAATATAAGAAATATTGGAGGGTGGATTTAAATATAAATAAAAGGGGCATAAGGAAGTGTGGAGGTTATAAGCTACAATAAAAAATGAAAACACTACCTCAACCAACCAAGGTCGACGACAACAAAGATTCAATGTAGCAGAAAAAGGCTAATTTAACCAACTTGTGGGAGAATAGAACAATGGAAATGGTAGGGATCCCCTAAAGTGTTGGACATAGGGAGAGAATCATAGAAAGAGGGATTATTCCCAACAAGGGAGTAATGGAAAATGATTGTATAACGCACATAAATCCTGAAATGTGGGAGATGTGGCTTAGAGCACACCCAAGATTTATGCAGTGACGGTTGAAAAGTAGGTCAATGACTAGATGTCCATAATTGAAAGGGAAGGTATAATCTATGATCAAGTTGTTGCTATTTTAGTTGCTCTAGGCTGAAATTATATCTATATTATACCAAAAATTGTTGAGAAATTTTGATTAGCCATAGAAGGACACGAGTAATAATTGATGGTCCAATTGGTCATAAGGACAAAAAGGAGAATGAAATATTAGGTCAAAGAATTCCAATTTGAGTTGAGTGGCATGTCAACAACTACAAATTTTAATATATTGCTATTAGGGGGGCATATGATGTGCTACTAGGAATGTACACTTTATTCATGCATTGCACGAAGGTGGATTGTTATGAGAAATTGATTCAATGAATCGATGAGACTAGGGAGAGAGTAATATTGTAAGGGGAATTAAAACCCACATCAGTAAGGATGAAACAAGTCGCATAAATGGATGTATTATGTTTTTTGCCCAAATTAACAATCGCATTGAAGCTAACAATAATGTTGAGGTCAATGACCATGATACTCTATTAACATATCCCATCTTAAACTAGTTTCAAGATGTATTTCCAAAAGAGATACTAAGTTTTCCTCCTCACAGAGAAGTGGATCTCTCCATTGAACTACTACTAGGGGTCTCTCCAGCATCCACGGCTCCATAAAAAATTAGCACTCTAGAGTTAATTGAGCTAAAGATATGGTTCAAGGAGATGTTGGACAATGGCTACTGAAGGCCGAGTGTGTCTCCATTGGGAGAAATGGTCTTATTCATGAGGAAGAAGGATTGCACACTCAAGTTGTGCATCAATTACATACAACTTAATAAATTCACCATTAAGAATAGGTACCCCTTTCCATAGATTGGTGATCTATTTGACTAATTGTGGGGAACAATAGCCTTCTCCATGATCAATTTATGATCAGGCTATCACCAAGTGCACATTGAAGATGAATACATCAATAAGAAAACATTTTGAACAAATTTGGGAATTATGATTTCATGGTAGTGCCCTTTGGGCTTACTAATGCACCTACACTTTATGTGTTTAATGAACAATGCACTACACCCTTACTTGGACAAGTTTGTATTGGTTTTTGTTGATGACATATTGGTTTATTCAAATATCAAAGAGGAGCATGAAGAGAACCCAAATATGGTGATACATCCACTGAGGGAACACAAGCTCTATAAAAAGCTTGGTAAATGTGACTTATTTCAGTCATAAATCCATTACTTGGGATGCATTCTCTTAATGGAGGGAGGGAGTAATTGTTGATACAAAAAAGTTACGGCCATAATGGAGTGGTTGACACCAAAGAGCAGGGCTGAAATTCAATCATTTATGGGGTTGACAAGATTTTATAGAAGGTTCATCAAGAATTTCTTCAATATTGGTCATCCAATCACTACATTAAAAAATAAGACAAATAAATTCAAATAGATAGTTAAATGTGCTGAAATCTTTGATCAGGTGAAGCAATTTCTCACTAATGCACCTGTGCTAATAATTGTAGATTCGAGTAAGGATTTAGTAGTATACACAAATTCCTGTAAGGAGGGACTTAGTGGAGTCTTGATGCAAGAAGGAAAAATAGTTTTTTATGAATCAAGAAAATTAAATGAGGATGAGCAGAACTATGTAACTCATGACTTAGAGTTGGTTTCCACCATTCATGCATTAAAAATGTGGAGGCATTATCTCCTTGGTAGGAGATTCACATTAATGATTGATCATGTAGGGATGAAGTATTTATTTGATTGAACTAAATTAAATGTCAGGAAATATAGATGGTTGGCCACACTTAGTGAGTTTGATTTTGAGATTAAGTACATTAAAGGAAAAAAGAATTGAGTTGTTAATGCACTCAACAAAAGACCGCAAATGTGCCATGTCACAACTATAAGCTCTTATGGAACTTATCTTAAATAAAGAATTAAAAGTGTAGGGCAGGAAGATGATAAATATCAATTGTTAAAGGAAAATTTACAACAAGTGTCTCGGGGGGGGTTACAAGTAATATTTCCTCACAAAGGATGGGTTGATTAGATTTGTAAATAAAATCTATGTGCCAAATGATAACAATATAAAGAATATCATATTAAAAGAGTTTCATGAAAAAAAATATCCTTGCTACCCATGCTACCAAAATACTCTAACAACCATTAATAAGTTTTACTATTGGTCTGATTTAAAAATAGAAGTTGTTGAATTTATTCCTTTGTGCATATAATGCTAGCAAGTGAAGGTCGAGTGCAGGCACCCAACGGGGTTATTGCAGCCTATTCTTATTCCAGAATGGAAATGGGAAGTGATTTCCATTGAATTTATTATAGGGATACCAAGGACTTCCAAAAAACATTATTCAAGCATGGTTGTGTTGGATAAGTTGAGCAAGGTGCCTCATGTATATTTTCCTATAGATTCACAGCTCATGTAATTTCCTAAAGCACAAGACAAAAATGTACTCTACTCTTTACAACAGAAGCACATAAATATCATTGAAAATAGTAATCGACAAGAGGAAGATCATCAATGACACATAACACGTTATTATCCAGGGAAAGCCATAGCTGAAAACCCCTACTATCTATATTGCATTAATCAAAATCCAAGATGAGAATACAATTCTTGTTCTCACAAGAACAATCCCTACACAAGTATAATCAACTCTCATCTCACAAGCTAGCTCAAGCAAAATCCTTAGCCTATCCTACAGCTCTTCAGGCCCCTATTTCCTTGCCCAATTCCTAAGAGTATCAACCCATATTTAAATAGGAAATCATGCTTCCAAAACTGCACAATCCAATCTTAGGTCCATAATTGATTTCATGCATGATCTGTACAACTCATAAAATCATACAATTGATAGTACACTATCCTTGCACTCTAGTATCAACTGGGTCTTCCTATTAACTAACATGCATGAGTTTCTCATGATGGAATCTTTAATTAGCTGGAGTAGCACTGAGGATGCACTATTGCACCAACTCACTACTAGACCTCTACTAGTTCCTCCAACAGTTAGAACTAGTTTAACTGCTTATGACTCAGTCAAACTGAGTTATCTAATCATAGCTCAAATAAACACAATCTAGGCCCCTAAAACTTAGGGATCACACTTGCATGATTCATGTTCAGCGCAGGATCCCCCAAGGCATGTTTTTGGCTTAAAGCCCAAGTTTTAACTAAATCCGTTGTAAAGACTCCGCGTTTTGTAGGCACGGAGTGTGAAGTTTGTAAATGAGTCATAGGGTTGTCTGCCCTTATTTTTGTAATGTAATGTCAACTTGAAGGGTCTACCCATGGTCTGCAGACCATGGGATTGTATACATAGAGCGAGGCTCTAAGTTGTAAATAACGAAGAGAGAAAAAGAAAGGATGAAGAATTGAGTCTTAGTTGATGTGTAGCGTTGAGTCTTTGGGTCATAGAGTAGGAGAAGGCTCTGCAGCTGAGTGCATAGAGGCCTATTAGTTTGCATCTGAGTGCGCAGACCCTTGCAACTGAGTGTGTAGGGTGAGTCAAGTATGTAACCTTTAGAGAAGTAATAAAGAGAACTTTTACATCATTTCAGTGTATCTTTTTCCTGTTTTGTGCATTGAATGTATCAGATATAAATTGTATTTCTATGGTTTATATGATGCATGAACCTATATGAATGTGTTGATAAAGTGAATATAAGATAAAGTATCCGATTACACGAAGATAAATAACTGTTATAAGAAGATATGTAAGATATGCAGTGTAACTTTGGGAATTAGTCCAGATCGCTGCTAGGGTAGTGCGAAATCACCTCAGCCCCTGGTGAGGGTTGTGCGAAGGCGATTGTAATAGATCATGAGGGTCTCGTAGGTCAGGTTAGTGTGATGTGACCTACATGAATCTATTCATAGTTGGACTAAAATTGACCCCTCAAACATCTCCATGGTGCAGAAACTTGATTCCAGCATCCCCCCATACCGCTTCGGGTGAGACCTTAGTTCGCGCTCTGTGGCTTGTTGCCGAAAGGGCCAGTAGTACAGGGAATTGTTTGGATAATTAACTCTAAACCTGGATCAGGCCCCATCAAGCCAACAAATGGTTCCATTGTTGGGACCGGAATCTGCATAGAGATGTCTGATGTCGTATCATTGGAATCCAACTAAGAAGGAAATTGAAGGTTGGTTGGACAAAAGAATTCACGAGTTCACGACACAGGAGAACAAGAATTTGTGACTAGCAAAAGAAGAGTGGTTATACTGCTACCTATACATGGAGATCCATGAAATCTTCTTCACATCTTTCCCTACTGAGCAGTACGAGTGGATCGCGAAGCTAGCAGATACCCAAGGAAGGTGGAAGCTTGACGGTCCTATTGTGTGGACCCCAGAGTTAGTGCGCAAATTGGAAGCATCATAAGATAATATCACGTGCGCTATTGATCATTAGCTCGATCGGATCATAGGAGGATTCATCACTGAATTTGTGGTAGACACTTCAGTCAACTATAGCGAGGCAGAGTGATGCTTCCTCAAAGGACCGTGAGGTAAGAATGTAAAGTCCCTAAATACTTGGATTAAAATGTTATTATATCAAAAGAGGATTATGTAGTTACATTGATGTTCAAGGCTACGTGAAGTGGAAAAAACTACAGGAACGAAGGAAGTAAGGGATTAGAGAATAGCCCTTTGATTTCACCTCTACAAGACAATGAAGAGCTTGCGAAGGTTTCTCCGCGTAGTGCGATCCATTTGATAAGGTAGAGAATTCCACGCATACCACCCCCACCCACACCACCACCAACTTCATTGCCATCACCTCCACCTTCATCTGTACCACCTCCACCACCACCGTGAGTCAATATGGCCAGCACGATAAAGTTGCCCATGCTCAAGGGATTGGGAAACAAAGACCTGAACCAATTTTGGTTCATGGTAAAAGCTGTATGGGAAGTGCAAGTAGTTACAGATGACAATATAACGAAAGAAACATTGGTTAAAACCCGGAAGGATCGTGCATTGACCTGGTACATTAAGCACTCAAGCAATGATCCGAATGCAGGAATCACGAACATCCAAACTACGCTAAATAAGGAATTTGGTAGGCCGAATTCAGAGGCGCATTCGATCATTGGGTTCAAAGAGATCACAATGCTACCAGGCAAGACTCCTTGGGAGCTAGATCAAAGGCTGAAGTGTATGATTCGAGAAGCTAATATGACTTTGATGGATGGACAACACCACGAGTGGTTTGTAGCATCACTAACGCCGCATTTGAGGAACGCGTTGTCGCAACAAAGGTTAACGACTCAAGCAGAGGCCTTGGAGATTGCGATGAGGCTACTTGAGACCTCAATACAGGATCCTAACTTGGGATTTCAGCAAATCCACGCACAATTGAAAATTTTATGCCTTGAGATGCAGAGTCTGAAACAGGATAGAATAGCTCGACCAGATGTGCGTGAAGAGATGTGGTGTGTAAAATGAAAAGGTCAGGGTCACAACAAAGACCATTGCCTGGTGTTCGCAAATTACCTCGCAGGAGGAGGACCGATGTTATTAAGGCTGGAAGCGTAAGCAGGACCTAGCGTAACACCTATTTTGTGGTGTGCGATTTTTCAGATAGGTGAAAGCATGGTATGGAAACTGCCATCTACTACAGAAGTACACGCAGAATTTGCAACAGTTGTTCTGTAATTTCTGTAGATCGGTAAGACATGATGAGCACACTTGTAGAAGCTATGAGTTGATGATGGATAAAACTCCCACCTACAGAGTTTAGGCTGAAACTCGGCCCCTAGACCAAAATGCAGGGATGGTGCAAACCAGATTTCAGGGGCATGGATGAGGCCGAGGTAGAGGAGGACTTGCAAGAGACCACAGACAATTGATATTTTACAATTGCGGAGGTCCAGGACATTATGCTCGTGATTTTATGAACCCAACACGTCCGTTGTGTTTATATTGCAACTTGTTTGATCATGAGATAGAATATTGTCCTACGCTGATCACTAGGATACATGACAAAGGAGCGCTACCGCCTCCCCCGACTTAGAACCTGCAGATGATGAGGTCTGAGCCACACGAGGAAGATCCAAATGTGAACATTACGCTCCGAAGTGGAATTATGATGGGAGTTAATAAAGGCAAACAACTCGAAGATAACACTTGGGTTTGCAAAGCTCCAGCGAAGGAAGCGGAGTTTGATTTGGAGTGCGTTCGAGAAACCTTTATGGAAGCTAAGAAGAGCTTTGCTGATGCCTCCACTTCAAGAAGAAAAGATAGACACGAGTCAAAGATGGACCCATTGATGTTCACGATTTTCCTGGAAACATGTATGAATCTACTGCGTGACAGTAAGGTTGTAAAGGGATTATAGTAACTCATTAACAGATGCGCTGGCACTACACCAGGAGAATCGTGCATAGTTTGCAAGATTGGAAAACACAAGACTAGGATAGGGAGAGAAATGAGGATAACCCCTCAGATTGGAGAATATGAGATGGACCAAGTAATTTTGGACTTAGGATCGGACGTGAACGTTCTGCTGAAGTAGACATGGGAGTGCATGGGGAGGCCTACGCTGTAGTGGTCCCCTATTTAGCTACGAATGGAAAATCAACATAAGATAATACCCCTGGGACAATTGCAAGGAATCAAAGTGGGTATTGAGGAAGTGAGCACACTAGAAGACTTTGAGGTGATAGAGATCATTGATGACATCAATCCCTACCCTGCACTCTTAGGAATTGATTGGGCCATTGACATGAATGGGGTGACTAATCTAAAGAAGTGCAAGATGATTTTTGAAAGAAGTCCCTGTGCGTAGTTATACCCTTAGACCCTACTGAAGGATCAAGTTATCCAGAGCCAGTACGCGACTATGAAAGTGACGATGATTTGGATTGCATCCACAAGATAACTGCGCGACAGCAAGACTGGGTAAATCCCACCGTAGATGGACAAATTTCATGGGAGCGTGAAAGCTCATGTACTTCAAATTCGGATGAGGAAATAGAGCGATGGCAGAACCTGTTACATGAGGTAACCATGCTTAATTGTAACATGATGACAAGGTCATTATGCTGTGTATTGACAGAAGCGAGAGATCCACCTATGTATGATGGATTAGGTGAGGTAGATGCTTTCTTGGACAGATTCGTGAGGGAGGTGCCAGAGAGGTAACGTTTCCAAGCCTTGAATTGGGTATTGTGCGCCACGCCTACAAGGTGGAGGGGTACGCACAGAGGAAGCTTTGAAGACTAGTGAGCATGTAGAAGAATGTTGCGGTCATGGTTTGAGAAACCTATAGTGTGAATGGCAGATAAATACAACGGACTGGATGGTCCATGGACACATCTGTCCAGGTGGGTATAGGCATATGGTAAACTACCTACATGTGTTATCACCTAGATTGACCTCAGGCTGAAGGGAGGCAATTCTAGGGTAACCACAAACCATGCTTAACCTAGTAGCTATCCCTACTAGGTCGGGAGAGGGCTCTGTCCTTATAGATCTTAGTCGAGATGACTAGATCAGAAACAATATTTTATGCTAGGTATAGTAGCTCAAGGGTTTTGATTCAATTGTTGGTGTTTTTGCCAGATCAGGAGGAGTTGGGCAATTTTGGGTCTGGAAAACTAAGTCAAAATCGCAGGGGAT
>APFE031751763.1:21855-58731 GCA_000404065.3 Pinus taeda
AAACAACTTGCCTCTAAAAGAGGGGAAACTGATTCATTTGCCTCAAAACCACCTCAAACTAATGAATCTACCCTCTAACACTATTTTACCATTACATTTACATTCCATGTCATCAATTACATCAGTGAAATCATCCATGAGGAGAAAGAAATCGAATTCACAGTCAAAACAGGTGAATTTTAGTTCCATGAGCAAAATGGCCCTAAGCGCAGCGCCGCTTTCCACCTGATTTTGGAGACCTTCCCCTTAATAAAATTGAGCCCATGATAGCTAATTGGAAAGGTCTTCAAGTCTAGTTTTTGGAACAACTAGATTTTTTTAATTTGGAGGTAATTTCCCCCCTCAAAGCTTGAATCTCCCAAGACTGCTTCTGTGTGTCCAAAAAGAGGCAGAAAGGTCATTGTTTGGTATTTTTTGGACCTTTTGGTG
Organism: Pinus taeda; assembly: GCA_000404065.3. Lineage (NCBI taxonomy): Eukaryota > Viridiplantae > Streptophyta > Pinopsida > Pinales > Pinaceae > Pinus > Pinus taeda. Next base: position 22,285 of record APFE031751763.1, read on the forward strand.
AACCAGATCTACTCCAAAACTTCTGAAAATTTCCAGGGTGCATGTCCTCATCATTCTAAACCCAAAAATGTCAACTTTTTCTCCAATTCATGCCGACAAATTTTCTATTTATGAATTTCAAAATTTCAAAAATACAAAAACTTCTCAATATTTGCCCAAATTTGGCATGGAGCACCAACATCAAGTGCTTTGGTTGGCCAAAGAGGCTTCAGCCAACATTTTGAGTCTATCTTGCTCGTTCTTGCCCTCTAAGGCTCTCCTCAACCTAGCTTTCATCCTCTTCATTCTCATGTTGCAAATTTTGTTCCGTGTCTTGTAGTGATAGGCCATGTGCCTCATCATTTGGTTATCTCTGTTGGCCCTCTGAAATAATAGATGATGATATTGTGAAATTTACTCCAGCTAGTGTCACTTCATAGTTATGCAAGTCATCCGCAAAAAGTATAGCAAGCTCATGATGAAACGGGACCCTCTCCACTAGTTCACAAAATTCATAACATCCAAGGTGCCTAAAACCTGAAACTGCTAGTTGACAGGCTTGCAATTCTCTTAAATTATTGGGCTCTTCTCTTATTATTTTTCCTCCCTTATGAGGCTTTCTCTGCTGCCTATGTCTTTCCACTGAACTATCACTTGTTTTCTCCTCATCATAATCAAAATCACTTCCTTTATCCATTGAACTAGTTATTTAGTTGCACAAATGTTGACAGTGTGGATGGGACAATGTAAATGGGAAGATGGGTATGCTCTAGGGTTTGTAAGTGAATGCATGTACATATAAACAAATCATAGGTTGTGATAGTGAAGAGAGGGTTATGGAAATGAAATATAGGTGATGAAAAGTAGATGAGTATGGAGGGAATGATGAATGAAAGGGTTTAGTTATGAAGCTAGACAGTGAAATGGACCAAGTTATTAGGGTTTTAATGGAAGAGGATTAGGGTTTAATAATGAGAATGGAGGAGAGGTCTACAACATGAAATTTGCAATATAAACATAGTATAAGAGTAGGTACTTACTTGCAAATACGAGATTGGAGGCAATTTGGGCGAAAATTTGAATTTTGGAGTGATGGGATGGCTCTCTACTCTAAGAACAGAGCTCCTTCCTATGCGCAAAGCCCCGTGCCCTAAGTGCAGTGCCCGTTCAAAAATACACTGGCAAAAAACTCCCTACGCATAGCGCCTTGCCCTAAGCGCAGCGCCTCCTTCCCTAAGTGCATCGCCACTTCAGGATGACGTTTTACTACCTTCCCAATGTCACAATTGAGCATGGGATAGCTTGTTAGAAAGCCTATCAAGTCTACTTTTCAAAACATCTTGAATTTTTTGATTTGGAGTTGATTTTCCTTGTCAAAATTCCAATCTCCCAAGACTGGTCAAAATATGTAGAATGAGGCTGCCAAAATGTAGAGTGTTGTTTCAGTCAATGTTTGGAGGTCTTCCTGAACTCCAAATTGAGCTCACGATAGCTCATTGGAAATATATTTGTCTCTAGTTATCATTTGACTCATCAAGAAAGTAATTTTGTCACCTTAGCTAGGAGAAATTTTGATTTCCCCAAGGTCACTCCAGAAGTGCATCAACTCTCTTGTAGCAACTGTTTTTTGACATTTCTCTAAAACCATGAGACCTGTGTAAAAATGGAAGGATTATTTTCTTCTTGGGTCTATGATGAACAAAAACCTCTCTCATTTTTGTCAAATTAATATTTTCTTTCTTAGAAACACAGTTTGAAGAAAAATCGTCCCTTGTGTGTGGTGACTGGCTTGTTCCTTGGAATGACTTCTCGATAAATGATGGAGACTTGATGTTTGATGATATGAAATTGCCTCATACCTTCTGATATCCCTTATTCCTCATCTAATCAGATATCTCTGATCCCATAGCCAACCCTAGCTCAGTGGGAGACGAAATTAGGGTTTAGTGCTTGTTCTCTTTTGCTTTTGCATGTGGATTTGTGCTCATGATAACCTGATTTTTTGCAGTGGCAGGTGCTTGGAAACATCACAAGATGTTTTGAGGTGAGAACTACATTAGGCTTTCAAAATGATAAATTATGGCTTTGCTAATCATTATTGGCCTCCTCATGTCCTTGCTGATAATTATTGTTATGTAATTATTGGATTTGACCATGGTGGGACCCAAAAACCTAATGAGACCAAACCCTAAGACCTAATGAAATGAATTGCAAAGGGAACATGAGCCATGACTAAAATATATGGAAGAGGATCAGCAAGTACAGATCATGAGGGAAAATTGAAGTAAACCCTACCATCAGTGAATCCATGACCTAATGGAATGAAAACTCATCAGTATGGGACTCCTACTATGAAATGCAAAAGAGCATATTTTGATCACTGATGGTAGTGTGAAACACCGACACTAACATTGGCTCTAATGGTGATGGTAGCTCCTTGGAGGTGCCAAGAGCACTGTAGACCAAGTATCTTTATCCATTGGGCATGGAGTGAGAAAAACTCAATCTAAAATACATGACTGAATACTGATGCCTCAAAGGCATCAACTGACTTGAAACTGAATCAATACTAAAACACAACTAACAAACCAGAAAAGATGCTCAAAATGGAGCTTATTCAATAAAACCTACTCTAATTGTTCCATTCATCACCTAATCAGGTGAAATTAAACAACCAATGCAACCAAGTAATCTTTCAGGCTGCTATTTTAATTCTCCACAAGTGCTTTCTTATGAACAACAAGAGAGAACTATTGAAAGGAAACTCCCATGAAAACTTGTAAACAGATCCAAATTTTCCTAGATTGAATAATATGGATTCTCTATCAGACTCCAAAAATACTGCATAAGGATCTTGAAATTCATGTGCACTGGGACTTAGCTCATCCAATGGATTACTTTGCTTCTCCTCATACCATGAATGCAAACTTTCATCTAAGCTTTGTGACAAGGCTCCTGCTAAAAATGACAAAGAAACCGACTGCGGGATCAAGTTTGTATCAATACTTTTTTTAAGCTCACAATTAGCTAATGGGGAAGGACTTTGACTATAGATATCATCCAACACATTAGCTATTGGATCGTGAAAAACTTGAAAAGACTGTTGTAACCCAATTTCTATTATTTCCAATGAGATTGCATGATTTTTGACAGGCTGCTCATTTGAAGATATCCTATGTAAATTTCCCTTCAAAAACTGAAATGATTCAAAATAGAATGGTACAGAATCATCTTGCATCATTTGGTCATATGTTCCAACTTCCAAGTCTTCATCTAAAACCAGACATTCAATGGCATTTGAAGGCTTCAAATCTAGATATGAGAAGTCTTGAACAAGGATTTCATTGCCCTCTAGATGGTCAAGATAAAAACTTATCGATGGTTGATTCTTGATTGCATGAAAGTTGTCTCTAATGAACTGAAATGAAGTAAAACAAAAAGGCAAAGATCCTTCACTTAAAAATTTTCTGCACTTTTCTCCTCACTTTTATAGCTGATATGTAATGGATGATCATTGTATTCGAGCTAAAAGTGAACTTCCTCCTTCCACAAACCAACTGCTGATTTATCTACAAGACTAGCTTCTGTTTGGAGAATACAATCATCATCATATTGATCAAACTTAGGGAACTCATTAGTATAAAACACATCATCAAGCATACATGTCAAATCAATAGATCTCTTTCTCTAAGATGATGTATAAAATAATCATCATCATATCTATGACAACTGGGATAAGAAAGGAAATGTTTTGGATCAGTCACTTGTTTTCCTTCAATCAGCGAGCCATGGTCTTGAACATCATACTCATTCCTTATGGTGATCTTTTGCATCATCTCTTCCATTGCACTTTGTAGTTTTTAACCCCATACAGAAATTACCTGCATACGAATTCTAAATCACAGGAAGAAAATAAAAATGCGAGAGCATAACATATAAAATACATATACACAGAGATTTCCCACTGGATCCCAAAACCGGGACTACCAGCTTGATTTTTCATTATGTTCCTTTCAATGTTACAATACATATTTATACATGCCGAAGCATCCACTACCATGGACCGGAAAACCATCACGTCCAATACCATGGACCAAAAAACCATCGATCCAATACTATGGTCCGAAAACCATCACGTCCGAAAACCATCATGCACAAAACCATAGGTGGGTCCGCCCAACCTAACATAGGGTCCAAAACCAAAATTTTCCGGGGCGCTCCCCCGGACCCCATAAAGTGGGGTTACGGGTACCCCTCAAACCCCCTGTTAACTATGTGGAAAGAATATAACACAACCCAACAAAATCAAGGACACATTCCCCAATTAGAGGAGAAATAATTGCATGTTCTCACAAAGACTTCATGTTTGCTTTTCCTTAACTAATTAACTCATGGAGAATTAATTAATTAATATTCCAAACTGCTGGTGAGACCAAATTCAAATTTACTTCCTATAGATAGATCAGGGACTACTATAAATAGGAAGGGACCCATAAATGATATTTTTAGAAGATGCTATTTTTAGCAGTTTCACCTCTCACCCAAAGTGGTCAAAATGCTCATTGGCCAAACTGCTATTTTTAGAACTTCCTAAATTTAGCATTTCTTGTTGCACACTTTTCGACACAATAATGTATTGACAACCTTGGCATTGGTTTCATATTGCTTTTTACCTGTCGTAATTGTAGGAATTGCAGATGGAAATGTATATCCTCCTTCCGTGATTTCCCAGACATTTGTTCCAAGAGATTGAAGATAGGTTGTGGTTCTTCCTTCCAATAAACAAAGTTGCTCCAATCAAAGATTGGTGGTCTAATGGATCCCTCTCTTTCGTAGCTACTCATGATGATTGATCTTCCTTCAAGTGATCAAGATTCTTCTGAAGGACCCGCTCTGATACCAATTGTTGGAAATAATAAGGAGGGGGGGGTGAATCAGTATTAGTAAGTCAATAATATTTCATTTCGATAATCAGATTCATATATGCTAATTCAGTTAATGAAACTTGCATGTATACACAACTGTATTTAAGGCAACTAGCGTATATCCTGCAAACTTATGATTAAGTTAATTCATCATATGTTGATCTTTAATCTATGCATCAGAACCATATAAATAGTAACCATGGGCAGTAAAAACAGAACAGACAAACACACACATGAACACAAGATATAAGGTGGAAACCCAATGTGGGTGAAAACCACCTGCTGCGATTGTCTCTATCTTCTTTTTAATAAAAAACGTCTTTTTACAATTTTTGTACTGGTACAGTCTTATACCAGTACATAGGCTTCTACTTGTAGAAGGCTACAACCTTCTCTCATTCTCTAGCTTCTCCTGGAAGGGAGCTACAACCCCCTAGCTCTTGTAATAGCTGATATGTGTACTAATACATAGGTGCTGGCCTACAGAAGGCTACAACCTTCTCTTTTCTTCCAGGGACCACGTTTCATAAATTTTCAGACTAGATCCATTAATAACATCAATCAAACATGCATCAACCAATCTCCTTTGCACCAACCAAAACTGAATCAATCAATCATTTTTCAGAATATTGTAACCATAATACAGTAACAGTAACCAGAACCCAAGCCAGAACCTAGAAAACTGCAATAACAGACAGAAGTAGCTAAAGCATATTTTATGAGGTATACGCTACTTGAATGTGTTGAACTTGCGTGCACACGCAATTTTCTCAAGGCAAACCTGTGTACAGATCTATAAATCAAATTTAAGATGTATAGGCTATTTTGATATGCCGAACTAGCGTGCATACGCGCCTTTTCTAAAGTGAACCTACGTACAGATCTATAAATGATGATTTAAACTTTGCAACAATTCCAGACATCAGTTATACCTAGATCATCATATTTACAGATTACAACATGCGCCAGTTATTCAGATAAAAGATCAAAACCACACAAAGATACTTCACTTCAAGCCTTAAGATCTTGACCCATCATTAGATCTTATCTTTCATCAAGCGCTAAGGTTCATCCTTGATTCAAATCCAGCTATGCACCATAACCCAATAACCTATATTCTGGATCTTTCTTTTCATCAAATATTCAATATTTGAGTGACTTTGCCTAATGATCTTCCCCTCCTTTTATAGTCTTTAGGCCTTACTCAATACCATGGACCAAAACCACTTAGAACCAATACCTTGGACCAAATACCTGGGTTCAACACTTCGGACAAGATACCTTGGACCAATACCATGGATCAAAATACCATGGACCAAATACCACGGACCAAAACTAAGTTTTCCAATATGTATGCGTCTTTCCTTCCGTGAAAGTGCATGTGTATGTTATACATTCCTTTTGGTCTGCGAACCCATGTGTACACGTGGCTGGATCAATGGGTAACCTACGTATACCTCTCTTTCTTCATTCTGTGAGACTGAATTGTGATTTATCATCTGAGTGAGTTGCCATCAACGACAACACCTGTGTCATAGTGCCAAATCTATGTCATAATGCCAACATAGATGAACCCAAAACACTGCATCAATAACCAGAACCAAATGCAACATCAAAAATCATATGTTAGAATGTATACGCTACTTTAATGAGGACAACTTGCATGTATACACCACTTTTTGTAACCCAAATTGTGTATACCTATAAAGATACTGAATCATAAAACTTTTGAATAAAAAAATTGTTCTAACCAAAGACATTATGAAGATCTATTGTGATATTACAGAGTTATAAATAGATAGTAGCAAAGACCACCCTTCTTACTCAATTAATCTGTTAGCCAAACTCAATCTCCTTATACAATTAGTTTAACTTTAGATTTAATGAAGACATCAGTGATAAATAATAGTAAAATAACTGATCAGATAGATCAGTCATTTTTGAACAACAAGCGTTTCCTCTGCATACGCTACTTGGAAGTTCCGAGTCAGAGTGTATACACGCCTTCACCGAGGCGAACCTGCGTATAGATCGACAAATAATGACTTATAACTTTGCAACTTTTCAAGACATGAGATATACCTAGATCACAGCATTTAAAGGATAAAACATGTGTTAGCAATCAAATCTAGCCTATCCATTATCAAATCATACAATGATAAGTCATTTCAAGTCTCATGATCTTGATCCAACATTGTATCCAATGGTGCATAAGATGTTTCAGATCTATATCATAACCACAACCCTTACAACACAAAATCTACTTCAAATAGAAGTATTCATGAAAAACCCTTTCATTTGCACATTTAGCCCTTTGATTTTCTCCTCCTTATATACTTAGAGCCTTTGTCAATACCATGCACCAAAACAACACTTAGAACCTATGGTATTCTTAGACGGGATAAAGTAATTGTTAGTTCACTCAATATTGTGGGCTAATACCATGGTATGGACCCTTGGTATTATTTAACCTTAATTTCAATTCCATATGTGCTTTTCCTCTTGTGAAACTGCATGAATATGTATACACATGTTTTATTTTGTGTACCCACATGTATACGCCACTTGGATTAGGTTAAACAACATATACAACTTAAAACATTCTCTTTCCTCAATTTCTTGATTCTGATCTATAATCATTTGTCCCATCATCCTGTTCTTTTGTACCATTACTCTGTTACCTCTGAATTGACTTGTTACAATGTGAGTTCCCATCATGCATTACTTTATCATTTCTGAACTGGCGTGTGGATACATCATCTAGTTATCATATGTGTGAGTTTCCATTAAGGACAATACCTATACCATAATGCCAACACGAACAAAGTCGACAACAACTAAAAATATTTGGGAATTATCTTCCAATGAAGAAAAAGAAAGTCATTATGATGAAGACCATACGAAGATTGGTGAGTAGTCTCCATTATTAAAGTTGAAAAGATTGATATTGGAGCTATGCGTTTAATTTCATAGAAGTACAAATTACTTGGATATTAAGAAAGAAAGAAATGAGCATAATCATATCTTTAATATTTTTTATTTGTGACCATAATCATATCTTTAAAACTTGCTTTATATTTTAGCAATTATCATGGTCACTTCACAAAAAGGGAGACTATGTCATTTTATTCCATTGTTAGTGTATATGATTTTCTCAAAGACCGTGAAAAACAAAAATGCAATTTTCATAAGTACGTTGAGTTTTTATATTAAGGAGAGGATTTTACTAACAAAGAATAAATAAATATAATTAATTCTTTAAAAATAATATAAAAAATAGCAGCAAATTAAGCGACAATTCGTTTATTACTTACTATTTTGTTTCACATTGCGGTGTGGTCACATATTCAAAATTGTATGTAGAAAATGGGTCAGGAGGTGGAAAATTAGTTAAAATTGGTTTATAATGCGTTGGCACTTTGCGGTGGCCGTTGCCCAGAAGTATTGGACACGTTTCCCCTGTACAATATGCTAAATTTTTTTAAGTCACCCAATGAGATCGTCTGTTTTGCAGGATCCACGACAGGTAGAGCTGCTGAAATACTCGTTTGACAGGTATATTAAAATGACGTCTCATTTTCTTACAGTTTTACAATGTTGCACAATACATAGGCATCATTTCCAAATAATAGCTCACCTAAATAAATCAATCACAACCTTAAAAAATAAAGCTAAAATATATATAAAAGAAATGGTTTTATGAGGTCAACATTATACTTTCTTGTTTAATTTTTTGTCAAACTGTGGTTTAATAACCATTCGACCAAAAATTGAATGTGTATATCCACTGCTGCAACAGGGATAATAATTCAGTGAGGACACATGGAATTACGATATTCGTCTAGATAGGTTAGGAAAATGAATCTTAATTTCCGCATTCAATTGATTTAGTGTAATTTGAGCCATTCTCTCATTACGTGGAATGTTCAGATATGAAGACTAGGTCAATGATAACTTTATGATTCAATTCCATCTGGATCATTCTAGCTCTACCTTTCCCTAATCATCGCCCAACTCTGATAAAAAAATCCTCATCCCATCCTCGACTAATATCATATTCATAATCTTCCCTCCTTCGCACATGATCCCACTGTTTGTAGATATGATTAAAAAAATTGGGTTCCATGCTCTGCTTAAATTATATCTAGATTATATCTAGAGAAAGGTTCAACAACTTCAAACAAAAAACAAATAAAACTTAATAAATTTATAAATTCCACAAAAAATGGATTTATGCACTCTTCCTTCATAAAAGTTGTGAAAATATCGATACATGCAACTTTTATTAAGGAAATGTAAGTAGATACCCACAGAGTGATCCAATAATATGAGTAATAAAAACTCAAAACTATTGTTCTATGTAAAAAATGAAATATTGGTAACCGGAGTTCAATGTAGAGAATGACATATTGTATATTAAAATAGGCTTCAAGTAATCTTGATATATTAGGAAATTTATGTCTTAATCATTAAATAGATCCATGTAATCTTTGAAAATATAAAGGCAACCTCTTTACTACAAAAGATAAGGCATGCCTTAGCTCGAAAAGGCATGCCTTAGCCTTAACTCAAAATTTCAAGTAGCCCTAGGTTTAATAGGTGAAGGCTAAATCATCCACTAATAAATAGAAACTCACATACACAAAAATATCATATTATATTCCTTGTCAAGGCAAGACTCTAATTAGTTTATCATTAACGAATGCAAGTTATAATTCTTAACTTTGAAAAATGAATATTTATTTTTCAACATTGAAAAATCTATTTTTCAAGCCTTTAATTGGACCATAACTTAAAAGTCTTACTTTATCCTTTTCACAATACAATGCGATGTGGATAACTTCCCCAGAATTTTTTGCCACCATAACTTAAAAGTATTACTTTATCCTTTTTCACAATACAATGCGATGTGGATAACTTCCCTAGAATTTTTTGCCATAATTTCTAGATGTAATTGCAATATTTATATCATGATTTTTAAATATTTGTGTAGTGACTTTTCCTTTTTAAAATTTATAAGAAAACCACCTAGAATTAAAATCTCTCAAAATAGCTCATGACCATCTAAATAACATATTTAGCATTAGGAGTTGTTTCTCATTATTATTTATGCATTATTACACTTCAACAAATAAAGATAAAAATGTAAATGTGTGAACTTATGCTAGTTACTACATCCCACCAAAATTTATTAGGTATATCAGTATGCAATTTTTCTGAAAACATAATGTTCAATGTGAAAAACACTACAATGTCTTATACTTGTTAAATTCAAAGTTTAAATAATTATAGAAAAAATTTATAATAAAGTTAACAATTTTTTAAGTAAAACCACAACTCTTAACACATCCTTATCAAATCTAAATTTTATTCAACAATAACAAACAAAAATTAAAATAAGCAAACTAGACCATTTTGTGCTAAACAATTGAAAATGAATTGAATTCCACATTGGTGATCATCATAGTTTTGTAAAGCACTCTGACATGTTAATCAATATCCTCCAAAAGGATTCTCATAATACTAGAAATAATGGTGATTCAAAGCTTTTTGCAAATTTTTAAAGACACAATTTTATTTATTTTGTATATAAATATATATATTAAAGGCCTACTCTAATTTATAGATGAAATTATTTTTTTCACTAGAATTTATCAAAATTTGGTAATATAATTTAAAGATTTTTGTTGTTTAGAATAAGTTTTTGAATGCATAAATAGATTCAGCATAATGAAGAGTAACTGAATTGTGTATAAAACACAAGTCAATATTATGAAGAAACTCAATCCCACGGAAGGTATTAAAGGATTTAGAAATACTTACAAATAATTGAAATAGGTTTTAATTCAGTAATAATCTTGAGGAATTGTATATGGCGTGGAGATATTTCATGACCATTATTTTATGTTGAAGTAATAATTTGGTCAAATCTAACTTTCAATCTTAAGAAAAGTTATTCACTAAATTCTCACAGTAAAAAACTAAAAAAAAAAAAAAAAGACTAGCCTTTTTTCAAAAAAATTATATTCTATTTATCCAATAAAGCATGCAAGAAGATAAAATTTCTCAAATTTCACACAGTTTTAGAAAGACGTGGTAAGAAAAACAAATTTATCGGCAATTTTACAATCCAATTTACCCTTGGCTTTCTAGTAGCATGGACAACATAATACACGTTACTCGTATAAAGAGTATTAGTAACAACAAATACCTAATTAAGATACGCATAAGTGAAATTTCCCTGAATTTCAACCTAGTCTGAGTTACCTATTTAGGCCCACATAAATGAAATATCTTTGGATGTCAACCAATTAAATAACCCATTATTTAACTCTAAAATCTACAAAAGCTAATCCTGAATCGTAACTGATTATAACCTGACTTTTTAAAGGTGAACAACGATGAAAGGTGGCACATATTTCATGAAGTTGAAGATAATAAATTAAAAGCAGAAAACAATGAGCAACAAACAAAAGCTTGAGGAAGAATTTAGTGATATGCTAACAAAAGTTTGAGGAAGAATCTAGTGATATGAACATCATCAGCAGTCAGAGCCCACACGTAGGTGGGTAAGTACCTTTAGAGAACAAGGGTGAAGATAGTGAAGTGTGAAGGATATCCACTCAACAAATTTTCCAACCTGAAAGGTATACGAACTATGCAATAATGACTAGTGTTTTGAATGTCATAGAACTCATGAGTTTTAATGAAGCTAATGAACATGAAGAGTGGAGAAGATCAATGGAGGAAGAATATGAATCTATAATTAAAATCAAAATGTGGGAATTGACTAAATCACCTAAAGGAAAAAAAATCATAGGATGCAAATGTTATACAAACCCAAGTTTAAAACATATGGGAGTAAAGATAAATATAAAGCTAGATTGGTGGGGAAATGGTACTCACAAAAATAGGTTATTGATTATGCAGAAAAATTTGCACCTTAGCTAAACTAAATAATATTAAATTCTTAATTGCATTAGCTACAAAGTATTATTGGAATTTGCACCAATTAGATGCAAAATGAGATTTTCTGAATGGTGACTTAAAGGAGGAGGTATATTTGATACAACATGAAGGGTTTGTGAAAAAGGGGTAGGAAAATTTAGTTTGCAAATTAAAGAAATCTTTGTATGGCCTAAAGAAGGAACCTAGGTCACGGTATGAGTAGATAGATTCATTCTTTCTTCAACAAAGTTTTATGACAAGTCAAAGTGATCCGAAGTTATATACCAAATTTGATATAAAGGGGAATGTAGTACAGATTTCTTTGTATGTTGATGATTTAATTATTAGAGGAAATTGAGTCAAATTAATTGATGGAATTAAGGACTAGATGCCACAAGTATTTGAGATGAAAGACCTTTGTAAGTTACATTATTGTTTAGGTCTTAAATTGTGGAGAGATGTTTATCAGGCTTTTGTCTCTTAGGGTAAGTATGTCAGAGCACTACTTAAAAAGTTTAATATGGATCAGTGCAGAGCAACTTTTGTTCCAATGCAACAAAAGGTGAAACTTCATTTTGATTATGGATCAAAGGAGGTTGATGGTACATTGTATATGCAACTGGTTGGAAGCTTGAAATATCTTATCACAACCTTACTTGACATAACATACTTTGTTAGTGTGTTAAATAATTTTTTGGCTAGAGCTCTAGAAAGTCATTGGAGAGAAGCGAAAGAGGTACTCAGGTATCTTAAAGGAATAATTTATTTTTGTATTAAGTATATTGATTCATTTGATGTTGAGTTGTCAAGTTACTCATATTCAGATTGGGATGGTAAACCGAATGATAGAAGATATACTATAGGTTATGCTTTTAGTATTGGATCCAGGATTGTTTCATGGAGCAGCGAGATGCAACCTACTATAGCTTTTTCATATACCAAGGCATAGTATAAAGCTTTGTGTGCAACAAATTGTGAAGTTGTTTTATTGGGAAGAGTTCTTCAAGACATTGGAGAAGAATAAAAGAAGACCACATTTATCAAATTTGACAACTAGAGCTCAATCAAGTTGGAAAATAATGCAATGTATCATGAAAGAACAAAGCATGTTGATTCCCAGTTTCATTTTTTAGAGAGAAGATACAATCTAAGGAAACGTTTCTTGAATATTGTAATACTTGTGCAAATGCTTGTGATATTTTGAGAAATCCCCTTGGGAATATGAAATCTGAATTGTTTAAGGAGATATTAGTTGTGGAGATTCATCCTTTCTCCATTAAGAGGGGGACTTAGAAATAATGGAGAATTTGATTACATTTTTATTTAAGGTTTAGTTCCTATTATTCGAGAATCTGTTTGATCTCGCTAACTAAATGTACTCCTATATATTTGTATTATTTGTTTTTCATCATTATTGTGAGACAACATTGTGGTAGTGTCAGGGGCTCCTCACTTGAGGTCTACAAAGTTATATTCAGTTGTTTTTGTCTTCCTAATTTTGAGTTCTTCATAGCATTGAATATTTCTTTATACACATAGTTTAGTAAAGGTTATTTTATTATTGGATGACAATCATATTAATTAGATTTTCAATTATCGTATTTTATCTTTTAAATTGTCAATTATAGCAAAGAGCTTTATTAAATAATAATATACAAGAAAAAACATTTTGAAAACCAAATATATGGGGAGAAGTGAAGAACATTGGATCTCATAATTGTTGGTATAAAAGAGTGGAAAGATAAGGACATACTAGCCATAGTAAATGAAGAACTAAAAAGTAAATCACAAATTAAAACAACTTATTTCAAAAAATAAAAGAGGTTGGAAAAAATAATCAAACATAAAGATAGGTGGATTTGGGTGAAGGTAAGTTGTAATAACCATGACTACAGAATACTTAATAAATATAAAGGCTTAAAAAGGTTCAAGAATCTTTATAAATGAAGACTTTGTTCCCACTAACCTAGGGTTGAGTTAAGAAAAGAAGTTCAAGTAATTAAGGAAACCATAAAGAAATGCAAAAATATGGAATAATTGGAAATATAAAATATATTATTAAGGATATGGACCATCACAATAATAATAATAAATAAGAATTGTGTACACTCTGGATCCTTTCTCAAAACTTTTATGGATTTCCATGGCTTAAAGATCATATGCCAAGTTAGATCTCAAGTGAAATTGATATTGTATTTTATCCAAGTAGCTAGGCTCATTAGAGGATGTATACTTTTGCACTGGTGAACCCGTTAATAACAAACGAGGTCTATATCATCCCTTACCTATAACCACTCGTCAGTGGGAAAGCATTTCCATAGACTTTATGGGAGGTTTACCAACAACCAAGAATGGATTACAACTACTTAATTGTGGAAGCTGACAAGTTCAACAAGGAGTGCATTCTCGTGCACTATAAAAAAGCCATCATGGAGTAAGAAGAAATGAGATATTTCTTTGAAAATGCCTTGGCACATTTCAGAATACTATGGAGCATCATTTCAAAAAAGGAAACCAGATTTCACAATGCATTGTGGACAACATTATGGAAGAATATGGACACATGATTGAAAATGTATACAATATTCACAAACAAACGAGTAAACATAATTAGTCAATAAGTCTTTGGTACAAATTATTAAGGTTTCTAATTAGAAGTATCTGAAGACCTCAGATGGAAATTTAATTGATATGAAACACTCCTATAATAGAGAAGTAAACACTTTAATCAATAAGTCACCATTCTTTTGGATATTTTTCACCTTTGCTTATGGTTGTAGTATGTTGAGATCGAGGAGGAGTGAGGACGAATATCACAAGGGATGATTTATATTTTTCTCTAATAAGATTATGAAAATCAATTTATAATTATAGGAGGCACTAAAGAAGTCATAGGATAAATACAAGGCCAAAAATGATCAACACAGGATAGAGAGGTCATTTAGAGTGGGAGGTAGAGTATGATTACAATTGAATAAGGAGGTTATTCTGAGTCTTGTGTTTTTCATTGAAGATACATTGATTTTGTCCCTTCCAAATAGCCCATACCAAAAGTCCTTGTGCTAGTCGCCATAGTTTTTTGATAAGATAGCTTTGAAAATGGCTTTTAGGCCAATATTTGAGACACTACAACATAAATGGGGTTTTTAAGACGATATTTGAGAAACTTTTTGTGTAAATTGTCTTAACTTTTGACAACAAGAAAATGTGTAATTTCATTTGTCACTTGAGAGACACTAGTTGGGATTAAAGACATATTATATTTTTAGAGACGTTATGTGTTAAATACCAGATATTGCCTCTCTAGAGAATAACAAATGATATACAATACCACTTTTGTCTCTTTAGAGACAATATAAAACAATGAATCCAAAAAATTATTTCACCATTGAAATAAATCAATATAAAAAGTATTTAATTAAAATAACTACAATATCAATAATTAATTCATATTAGGGCATAATGGAATTGAACCACCAACCTCCTTCTTATAAGGTAGGTGCTTCTCCATTGAACTAGAACCCTTTAAAGAATTATGTGAAGAGTTATGGCAATCCTTGAAATTGCATATATAAGAAGTCCTTAAAAAAAGGGCTCGAAACATAATGGCACAATATTTGTAAAATCTATAATCATGCAACGCCATGTTGACTGAATGGAACAATTACAGGTGAGGCCACATCTTGAAATATTTTGGGCCCAAGGATAATAATTCATGAAAATGGTTATGCCAACTAAAGAAAAAAGTGACATGAGATTTTTAATATTAATTTCTTGCACATACAAATTTCCATATCAAATGTCCAACCCATTGTGTATTATTCAATAATATGCAAAATTCTTCCTACTTTCTACACGACCAACACCTACATGTCCAAAACTTGAATCTTTTATAACTGAGTACGTGGCATTCAAGAAACTACTATTTTTGAGAATATTAGTGACATGAGTGGTAGTAAAAGAGAGGGTATGAGGATTATAGATACCTGAGTTTGCAAGTGATCCATCTTCATCATGCCAACTCAAATGAATCTAGTGTGTGCTAAACCCTTGCGCAAAAGATTTATCATTTCCCATTCTAAGCATATCATAGACCATTGTTTCGGTAGTTGAATTTTCCATTATATCACAGTTAGAAGTGATTAGCTTTGTGAATTCTTACATGGTAAGGGCCCATAGACAACATGGTCATTTTAATTTTCATCTATGAAAAAATAATCATGATTTATAGAAGCAATCATTTGTACATAGCCTTGGGTGACACCCAATTGCTGGTCCATTTGAATATCTTTCGAATCCAATAATACATCACCACATTTTCCTTTCTTAAGTGAAGGATTTCAAGATAAAATCTCTCGCATATTTGTAATCTTGGAATCTCATATGCCTTTCAAATTTTCAAGAATATAGGTAGTGATAATTCTTAAAACTTTATTGTTGCATATAGAGTATCTACTAAGAGATAATACTAATTAAATTAATTCCTAAATCTAAAATGATCCATTGATATATGTCATATTGAGACTATGAAAGTAACATGCGTAGTAGAATTTAAGAGTATGCAAGTTCCTACACCTTGAGTGGCATGATGAACTCTTAGGAAAATTGGCAAATTCTTGTTTGCCTATATCCAGTGATTATGTATTGAGAGGGAAAATTATAGTCCTCCCAATACATACAATGATTTTTTATGAAAATGGATTCTATTTTATGTGAGATAATATAGTAGAGAACCATGAGCATTGATTCAGGTGGATATTGTTGGCCACCCGTATACTCCTCTTGGACCCACACCATTGTTTCTTTTAGTTTTTTAGTTTCTTTAATTGTAGCACAATTTACTATTTTTGGTTTTTTTTTGTCCTAAACTTCTAGAGCTGTTTTGAGGCCCTAAACAACATTTTTTGGGAAAAACACCAGCGGCGAAAACAAGTTTTCAACTCAATATTCATTGTTAGCAGTTGTAATCCTCATATAGATATTTCTAACAAGGTATCGTGTGTATCAAATAGAGATCATATGCCAAAGTTACAACTCCGGGTAGTTGATGTACCAACTTACCCCAACGGGGCCCATAGTTTGGTGTTTCATCTCCTAGGGTTAGGTTTTTGGATGTTTAGGGTTTTCCATTGTTTATCAATAATAAATAGGCCTACAAGCCTCATTGTAACACAGTTCAAAGGCATGTAGCTGCCACATCTCTTCTTAGAGATAAGCTACCATCGCTCAAGCTAGTCTTATTTCCATTCTGTTTGTAAGCATATTTTAGTATTTGATATTAATGAAATGAAGTGTTATTTTTTATGCATCTCTGTATTTATGGCTATATCTATAATTTTTTGGGTTCCTGTTTAAATCTGAATCAGTGGTATCAGAGTGGTCTGCTCTTTCTCTATTTTCTTTGCATGTCCCCAACGCATTCGAGGTATAAGGAGTTAGGGCTTGATCTGGTTGAACCTTTGCAAGATCATCCTCACAAACCCTGATCACTGCCCATGGGGGCAGAAAAGAAAGACGAGGGAATAGGATATCCTATCAAAATATTGCTCGAGGAGGCCCACGAGAAATAAAGGAATGCGATGATGGATAACTTTGCTCAGGCTCTTCAACAGTTTCCGACCGGTGGCACATCAACATCTAAAAGCCACTCTATAGGAGCCACTCCTTTTAAGGCACAATTAAACTTTGACATCCCCATATTTGAGGGCCAAATAGATGGAGACACTGTAGATAAACGGTTAAATCTACTAGAAGGATATTTTTTTTTCATGATTTGTCCAGCCAGGAAAAGATTACTTTTGCTCTTCTCAAAGCCGCCCCCAATGTCAAGGACTTATGGGAAACCTACTATGAGTAGAAGGATGAAAGTGCACCCTCACTGTTTTCAGCCACACCCACTTGGAATTCATTCTGGGACACCATCAAGGAGTAGTACTACCCTGTCAGGAGCTATGAGGTTAAATACATAAAGTGGACCATGCTGTGGCAGGGAAGGGACCAAGACATGCCAGAGTTTACCAATGTTTTTCATACCCTTCATATGAAGTTGGGTATCAAGGATTTTGAGAAACATTTGGTACTCAAGTACCACGACTGCGATGAGATGGAGTTCCTAGACATTTCCTCACCCAGCATGGTGTAACGATACGTTGTCAAGATGAAGCAGAAGGTTAAATAGAAAAAGCGAGACTTTTGATCTATGAATTTGAAGCAAGGGAGACATGCCCCCAAGCTGTAGAACAAAAGACAAAGTGAAGTCAGGGAAGCCTAGGACAACCCACCAAAGTTGCAAAAGAAAAACACCATGAAGTCGAAGAAGGACAGGAGAAAGTGGTGTGAGTTCCATAAGATCTCCACTCACAAGTGAGTGTTGGGCCAGGTAGTCATTAGTGGACAAGCCAAAGGCTTCTGAATTAGATTCATGTTCCAACTTTGAGTAAGAACATGACAAGGGGAATGAAAAACAGAATAAGATTATCGATGTAAAGCCCAATGCCAATGTTGGCACCACGAAGATCTAGAAGGAGGAACCTGAAGATCCATAGGAGGAGGAACTCCTCTTCCACTCCAGGATGTGGGTAAAGGGTTGCCCGACATAGTTCATTGTCAAAAGCAGGAGCCAAAAGAACCTCATTTCAACGGAGGTCATGAAGTAGCTGGGCTTACGGACCACAACAGCTAATAGTGTCATCTTCCATACAAAATCAAACCCTTCGCAGATGAGGTATTATGTGATGTTGCTCCACTTGATGTTTGTGATGTATTATTAGGCCAACTATACTTATGGAAGTGACATGTTGTGTATGAGTCAAGGCCTTGCACTGTTATTGTTACCTTTGGAAATAAGTTGTACATGATATTAGAGGTAGCACTGCCTACCACCATCCCTTTGGTTATTGCAAAACAATGCAGTAAGATCATTTCCAAAACTAGGAAATGTGTTTTCCTGATGATATGTGATGAGCACCAATATAACAAGGATGTTTCAAATCCTACGGCTAGCAAATTTACTTCATCAACATGGGGTTTGTCCAAAATTGGAGGTGATAACGCTGTATACACAAATAGATGTAATTGGTCTACTCTTTATCACTTCTTAGATGGGGCGATAGATCCCTAGGGTTTCTCAAACCATCCTTATATTGACTAGAATAAGTCTGATTACCAACTTGGAGAAGGGAAATTTATCCGAACTGGAAGAAAATAAATGTTGTCTATTACATGAAGGAAATACTCAAAGAAATGCTTGCAAAACAACATGAAATCCTCTATCTACTTGCTAACATACTTTTCTTGCAAAAGAACCCTACTTTAACACATGTGATAGTTTAACTAATCTAAGCATGACAATTTGATCTAGAGATTACTAACTGTTGTGTGCAAGAATAAATATAAAAGAACTTTTTCCTTTTTATCTTTTTGCTTGAAAAATGCAAATGCTAATCTTGCTTGGTTCTTTGTTAGGGGAGACAGGTGTGGATGAGAAGGAGTAAAATGGTTCAGGTGTCTTGGAGGGAAAGTAAGGGCCTAATCCTGGATTTTAGTGATGATTTTTCTCAATTCAGGCTCAAAACATGCTATTATAGGTTTTCCTACACGATGTCTACAGGAAGTACTAGTTCACCTATAAGGTCCCCTATTTTTCTACAGGAACAAGCTGAAAGCTTAGGGAATGGTCAAGAAGGTGGGATGGAGATTGGAAAAGGTCAATAAGGAGGGAATAAGACATGGGATTGGTAGGCACTTACTTAGAACTCAAGCCAAAGTTTTAAGATGGCTGGATTTTCTCAACGAAGATGGCAAGTTTTCCTCATAAGACAAGAATTCGAATTGAGACTTTAATGACTTTTGTCAATCGTGGGTGGGTATGGCTTGGCTGAGGTTGATGAGATGAGGTCTCACTACAATTTAGAAACTCCTGTAACAATGCACATCATTCTTGGCATTTATACATGAATTCATAAAAAACAAGAAAGGTTTATTCAAGTAGAAGAAAACAGAGTTGTCACCATTTACTCGCCAAGTTCATGTTAGGTCTCTATAAGAATATTGTATTCCATTATTATTATTGTCATTGTACCTATTATTTTTATTGTTGTGCCTTACATTATTATTGTTATGTCGGCTTTGATTATATTATGACCCCTTACACTCCTATATATAGAAAGGAGGTCTTGTCCTTTGTATCATCCAAGAATTGTACATTTGTGTAATGTAAAGGAGGTTTACCCCTCGAAGAGGATACATTTTGAGTCATTGATCTATCTCTTTCTTCTATTTTGAGAGTTGGTTGCATAACAATTGGTATGAGAGCTTTGGATTCTAGGGTTTCACTGCTTCAAATAGGTCATTGTGGAATTTTCGCGATACTTGTTTTTCTACGAAGTGTGAGAAGATGAAATTAAAACCTATTCAAGACAGAATCGTGTTGAACTACATGACCTAATTTCAGATCTTGTCTGGGTATATGTTCAGAGATATGAAATGAGGAAGTCAGGGTTTTTGGAGGCTCCCGAATTGGATCACAAACATGTAACCTTGGGAAAATTGTCATAACATTCTCTCTGAGCATCTGATTCCATTTTCGTAAAAAGTGACAGCAAGTAGATGGACTATAGCTTTTCTTGGTATCATTTTTAGAACCTAAGGTCCAAACAGAGAAATGTGGCACGTCGTACAAATTCGTTCTACTGAACCAGTCTATAATTAGGTCATCACAGGAGATTGGGCATAACTCTTTCTTATAGAATCCAATTGTGATCAGACTTTTGGGGTTGGAAAGACATCTCAGAGGGATATCATAGACTGAAATTTCATAACTTGGAGATCCAAAAGTATAGAGTTATAGACATTATAATATCGAGCTCATACAAAGAGGAAAAAAAAAGGTGTGTACTTTTTTTCTTAAATTTGCATAAGCCTTGTTTGAGAAAGTAGTTTTAAGTGATACAAAGGGAATTGTGAAGCATAATTATCATTCATTGATGACCCGAAGAAAGAAAATGGAAACACCTAGTAAGAAACCTGAAATCTCTTCTATGACACATGAAGAAGATGAAGAAATGCAACATGATATATCAAAATTACAAGACCAAGTGCAACAAATTTCGATGTCACAAAAAGTAACTGAAGCTAAGATGGATGGTTTAAATAATGGAATGGAAGCTAAGGTGGATGGCATGGAAGCTAATATGGATGGTGTAGAAGAAGACCTTAAAGGCAACATGGAATATTTGAAGATATATTTGACCAAGTTGTTACAAGAAATGCTTACTAATGGTGAAAGGGTAGTAAAGGAAAATCGTGATGAGAAAAAAATAAATGTTAATCATGATTTCATAGACTCTAATGTTGGATTGAAGACCAACCATGTTCCAAATATGATTATGAGGAAGTTTGGTGGCAAGGATCCCGTAACATGGATACTACAGATGTAGCAATATTTCGATCTCCATAATGTACAAAACACACAAAAGGTATGCATTGCAACTTTATATTTGGAACCTAATCAATTTGTATGGTATTGATGGCTTTTCTATCGTAAACAAATTGTCACATGCAAAATTTTATGGAAGAAATGATAGCACATTATGAAGATACAAAAAGCAACATCTTTTCTATCCAATTGATAAATCTCAAACAAAATTGTTCAATGGTGGAGCACATTGAGGACTTCTAAAAATTGAATATAAGGGTAAAATACATTCAAAAGGAGCATATTATTGATGTGTTCATAGGGACTTTAAACAATAACATCCAACATAAGGTTCGCCTTTGGCAACCTGATTCATTGGAGAAGGCATTCAGGTTGGCAACAAAATGTGAAAGCAAAATTATGGCGACGAAGAAGCCTACCACTCACAACTATAAATATGGAAGTCTTGTTGCCCCTAGCTTTCCACAACCTACAAGGTTGACACCACAAAAATTGGAAGAAAAAAGAGAAAAAGGGCTTTGTTATAGTTATGATAGAAAATACACTAAATGTCATAAGTGTGTTGCGAAGAAATTATTTTACATAGATTGTGAAGAGGAGGAAGAAAAGGAACAAGAAACATTAAAAGAAGAGGATACACACCAGGAACCGACCCTAGAGAAAAAAGAAATGAATTTGACCATATCTTGTAATGCATTGGCCAAAATTGCCACCCCTCAAACTATCAAGATTAAATGACATATCAAGAAGAAAAAGGTAATATGGTTGATTGATTCGGGTAGTGCCCACAACTTTATTCATTGTAAGATAGGCAAGGAATTGAATTTCTTCCTATATCCAGCACCAGAGGGTCAAGTGATGGTTGCAAATTGAGGAACCATTAATTTCTCTGGAAAGTGCCATAGTACCAAGCTATCCATGGGAGAATATGTGTTGAATAGTCCAATTCTTTACATTCCAATGGCTACAATATTTGGGTACGAAAACTTTTAATTTTCAAGAAAATTCCTTGAAATATGTTTTGGAAGGAAAGGAAGTTGAATTAAGGGGTATCATAGGGAAACCGGGAAAGATAATCAGCTCTAACGGCATGAAAAAGCTTCTAAAGAAATAAGAACGATGTGTATTTGCACAATTATGTTCGCTAGAGGTTCCCACATTGGAATCATCTATTTCTCGATATCTCCAAAAATTCTTGGACAATCATTTATGGTATTTGAGACTCCCAAAGGCATCCCACCTATTTGTGATCATGATCATGCTATTCACTTGCTTCCAGGAAGTGTTCCTCCAAACATCGGGCCTTATAGATATCCCTATGCCCAAAAGAGTGAAATTGAATGTATGGTTGCAAAAATGTTAGAGGCTAGTATAATTCAACCTAGTCAAAGTTATTTCTCTACTCCAGTAGTATTGGTGCACAAGAAGGATGGATCATGGTACATGTGTTAGATTATAAGGATCTCAACAAGCTCAATATTAAAGATAAATTCCCTATTCTTGTCACTCATGAATTATTGGATGAATTACATAGAGAAATTTACTTCACCAAGTTAGACATTCTTTCAAGATATCATCAAATCATAATGAAGAATGAAGACATTCCAAAAACAACATTTAGAACACATGAGGGTCATT
This sequence comes from Pinus taeda, assembly GCA_000404065.3. Classification (NCBI taxonomy): domain Eukaryota; kingdom Viridiplantae; phylum Streptophyta; class Pinopsida; order Pinales; family Pinaceae; genus Pinus; species Pinus taeda. The sequence goes on from APFE031751763.1 coordinate 45,211, forward strand.
ATGAATTTTTGGTCATGCTTTTTGGCCTTACCAATGCTCCTTCTACATTTCAAGGTTTCGTGAATTCCATTTTCAAACCCTTCCTTAGGAAACTTGTGTAAGTATTTTTTGATGATATACTAATCTACATCAAGTCTTGGAAGGATCATGTTCAACATGTCGGCAAAGTGCTCAAACTATTAGAGGAGAAACAATTATATTCAAAGACCTCCAAATATTTCTTTGGAGTACAAGAGGTGGAATATTTGGGTCATATTGTATCTCATGAACGTGTTAAGGTAGACCCTAGAAAAATTAAAGTCATTAAGGAATGGAAAATCCCCAAACCCATAAAGCATGTACGAGGATTTCTTGGGTCGACAGGGTATTATCGCAAGTTTGTTAAGAATTATGGGAGAATAGCGGCACCTCTAACAACATTACTGAAGAAAGATGCATTTTATTGGACTCCAGAAGCAACGAAGGCCTTTGAACATCTTAAAGAGGCAATGTGCCAAGCACCGGTCCTAGCTACGCTAGACTTCACAAAAACATTTATTGTGGAATGTGATGCCTCAGGAAATGGAATTGGTGTTGTTTTAATGCAAGAAGAAAGACCCATTGCTTTTGAAATTCGTCCATTCAAAGGAAAATATTTACACAAAGCTATTTCTGAGAAGGAAATGTTGGCAATAGTACATGCACTTAGGAAATGGTGACCTTCCCTAATGGGAAGACACTTCAAGCTAAAAGCATATTATGATAGTCTTAAATACTTTTTAGAACAAACATTATCTTCATAAGAGTAGAAAAAATGGGTCACAAAGATGTTGGGTTATGACTTTGAAAGAATCTACGAAAAGGGAAGAAAAATGTTGTTGCATATGCACTCTCAATAAAGGATGAGGATGTGGAAGAATTGATTTGTGCCATTTCTATTATCCAAGTAGATTGGATAAATGAAGCAAGGGATGAATGGAAGAATGATGAAGAAGTGTGGGCACTCATTCAAAAGTTGCAGCAAGTTCCAGTACATTTGATACATTTAGTTGGAAAATTGATTCGTTATGGTACAAATATCACTTATACCTCTATAAGAATTCCCAACTCAAATAAAATATTCTTAGGGAATTGCACACATCTCCCTTAGGAGGGAATTTAGGATTTTAAAAAACTTACCGTAGGGTTAAGAAGGATTTTTCTTGGGATGGCCTTATATATGATATTCAAAAGTTTGTGGCATAATTTTTTGTTTGCCAACAAAATAAAGTTGAGACAATTAAGACCCCAGGTCTATTACAACCTGTATCCATTCGAGGTCAACATTGGGAGGAGGTTTTCATGGATTTTATCATAGGTTTACCCAAGTCTAAAGGAAAGTGTGTCATCATGGTTGTAGTTGATAGAGTTACCAAGTATGCACACATTTGTGCATTATCTTATCCATTTAAATATAGTGCAGTTGCTATTGCATTTATGGAAACAATTCAAAAGCTACATGGAAACCAAAATATTATTGTAAGTGACAGAGATCCTATTTTCATTGGAAATTTTTGAACAAGATTATTTTCTTGTCTAGGTACTCAGTCAGCTCACAGCTCATCTTATCATCCTCAATTTGATGGGCAAAATGAGATAGTGAACAAATCTTTGGAAGGATATGTCCATTGCTTTGTATTTGATAAACAGACATAATGGGTCAAATGGTCACCTCTCTCTGAATGGTGGTATAACACTTCCTTCCATACTACAACAAAAATGGCCCCATTTATGGTGCTTTATGAATATCATCCACCATCCATAACATCATATTTAAGAGAAATTCTAAGGTTCAAGAAGTGGAAGATCACATTGAGCATCAACAAAAAGTTCTCCAACTCTTAAAGGATAACCTCACTTTGGCTCAGAATATAATGAAACAACAGGTAGATCAACATCATAGCAAAAGAATTTTGGATAATAAATTATCATCAAAGTATTATGGTTTGTACAAGGTGTTACAAAAGATTCGTACTATGTCATACAAATTGGAACTTCCTGCCTCTTCCCAAGTGCACCTAGTTTTCCATATTTGATGCTTAAATAAGGTTATAGGTGACAAGCTCCCAATTCAAACAATATTTCTAGAGCTTGACAAGGAAGGAAAAATGATATTGGAACCTGAAGAAGTCACAAAAACAAGAACTCGGCAACTATGAAATTGATCAATTTCAGAGTATCTCATCAAGTGGAAGAGATTACCCACTGAAGATTCTACATGGGAGGATGAGAATTTTATACAAAAGCATCCATAACTACTCAAGGGTTGAGGAAAACACTTTTTTTGAAGGAGAGGGGCATTTTAGGTCCATATAATACTAGTGTATTCCCTTATTATTATTTTCATTGTACCCCTTATTATTATTCTTGTGCCCATGTTGTCCCCATATTGTTATTATTGTGCCCCATAGAAGCCCACTATTGTTATTGTTGTGCCCTTACATTATTATTTTTATGTCAGCTCTGATTGTATTTTGACCCCTTAGACTCCTATATATAGAAAGGAGGTCTTGCCATTTGTATCATCCAAGAATTGTTCATTTGTATAATGTAAAGGAGGTTGCCCCCTGGAAGAGGCTACGTTTTAAGTCATTGATATATCTCTTTGTTCTATTTTGTGAGTTGGTTTCATAAGAGTTCATGCATGAAATTTCTTGAAACCAATATGAAAGAGAGATGAAATTAGTGCAAAACCTAAGATATCATAAAATACCAATTGCAACTTACCCTCTGAAACTGAAAGGTAACGACCTAATTAGCAAGAAAACCCTAGATTACATAATAAAGCAAGAATTCTGTCTTTTTGGGGTGTATTAGAAGTGATCCTCAAACCATGATCCATGAAATGGAGAAATGAGGTGAAAATCACTTGTTTTCAGCCTTTTTGGGATATCTTCTTATCACTACAATGCTTCTATTATAACCATCCACAAATGGAAGCAAACTAATTAAATCTACCGTTACTTGAAAAATAACAACACCAAAATTAGTTTAACAACTAACTATAAGTATAACCTAAGAATACATATACAACAAGAGGAACCTCTGTTGTTAGGGTTGGGCCCTAACCTAACAAATTTAGTCCTCTGAGTCAACTCAGTGCTGGATCAAGGGAATGTTTCTCATTTTCATTAAATAAATCAGAAATACATAATAGTGCTTGGTTACAATGCTTCGACTTAAAAACTTCTTAGCTATCTTGAACAAAAAATATGAATCCTAATGAGGCCCTAATCCTCTTGATTTATAAAACTGAAGTTACCAATAACTTCCTTAAATTTGTGGAGGCTTGGGTCCAATATCGAGATCTACTGGTCTTCAACTATCATTGGCTTGGATGTCGAGCACTGCATGAAAACTCCGAGCTGCTGAGATTTGATTGAGGAATCTTCAAGTGAGTGAGGAGTTAAGGAAGGAGATCCTATCTCCTAGAATCCCTCTTGTTTGTCTCCATTCAAGTTCTTTCTCTTTAATTAGCCACAGTTTTCTCCAAAACCTACAATCAATACACAGTAAACCACTAGACATGACATCTCATCTGTACTCTCCTCATTAAGAAAAATATAATTAAAACATGTAAATAATGATGAGAAAAGTTTATTTTAGTAAGATGGATGTGCATTAAGGTCCATATAATTTACCCATTGATGAGTCTCATCATCACCCCCCTACTGAAAATGTTTCTCATCCTCTGAGAAACTAAATCTATGTCCATGCCTTTCATTACTTTGGTGGCCTGCCTGACATTCTCGGCTTCTGCTATAGTCTGCTCCTCTTGTGGATAAAACCCTACATTCCTCTCTATATCTTCCCACTATTTTATTTCTTCTTCTTCCTTTCTCCCATCTATCATACCAAAACACAATGGCGGGCTGTGTTTCAATCCAATCCAGTTGACTTTGAGTCTCTGAAATGTTTTCTTATACATTAGTACTCTCTCTAGTGCATCCCTCATTCTATCAGGATAATGATATTCTTTGATATTTAGGCTGTAGGGTAAGGTGTTCCATCTCCTTTGGCAAGCTTGCTTGCTATCATCTCTTAGAAATCTTATCATGGATTCAAAATGAGTGACTGCTTGTTCTTGTATGTCAAGGTATCGTGGTGAAATATTGGGATAATTTGCAATGAGGTTGTTAGTGTTGATGACAACCACTGGGTTAGACTATTGAACTCTGATGAAAAGGGGTTCTACTTCTTCTCTTGCCAAAACCTTTTTCATTTCTGTAGATTTGGCTTCCTCATGACTCATCCAAGATGACAAGTCCAATAGTCGTAAGTCCCCTAGCTTTGGATTTGGGTCCTTCACATTTAAATCTGTCAGAGATAGATTGTGTAGGTAGAACTCAGGTATCTTTGCTCTATCCTCTAGTGTTCTTTGATCAGAGAGGTCAATGAATTTCCTGTAGTCTTGGAAAGGCATATTTCCTCTGCTAGGTTTTTTATCTGAAACTGTAGCCATTGTTCTTTAAGGTATAAGGCATATAACTTTGTTGGCATTTTGCATTGAATTGCATCCATGGATAAACTTGCCATAGTTTCCAATTGGCCTTCCTTTTACTGTAACTTCTTTCTTAGCCATGTGTTCTCAGCCTCTAATTGATATTTCATCACTATTTCCCTATCTCTTATGCTACTTAATTCTCAACCCATTTCTTGTAGCTTCTCTTCCATGTGGCCTACATCCTCCACCCCTTTTGATTTAGCAATTTTCATCCACTTATGTGTCCTTTCTCTCTCTTTTACAAGTTCAAAGAATAGAGGAATGGAAAATTTTTGTGGTATCAACCTAGCTCCTTCAATGAATTTGTAGTAGGAGCTGAGGATTGGCTGTGGGCTAGGCTCCTTTAGCTCCTGGGCCTCTTCCTATATTTTTTCTTTAGTAATTCCCTCATATTTTCCTTCCCTTTGCCCTTGTAGCCTTTCCTAATCTTTTTTTTCTATGTTTCCTATAGCTGTGATAGGGTTTCCTATAGGATCGTTTCTTCTTCTTGTAGGTCTAACTGTGTTTCCTGTAGGAAAACCTTTCCTTTTGTTGAGGATGACTTGGTGATAGGCCTCCTAACATAGGTGATTGGAGATTTGGGAGAATCTTGTTTTGATTTTCCTTCTCCTTCATTCTTCCCTAGAGGGACTACTTTCCCTTGTTGTTCTGGTGAGTCCTCTATGAGAATTGGATTCTTGGTAGGGGTCTCAGGTCTCCCTTTCTTAATCCGAGTGCTCTTCCTTGTTCTGAAGTAAAGTGGAGTTTGCCTATGTATCTTTCCTTTTTATTTGACAGGTGTACTTAGGGAAGTTAGAGAAGTTTATCCCTCCTTCTCTGTAGGCTTTGGAGAAACCCTTGGTGATTATTTTTCTTCCCTACTCTATTTTTCAGCATTTTTTTCATCCTCCTATACTTCATCCTCTTTTTCATCCTCTTCTTCATCCTCTTTTTCTTCTTCTTTTCCCTTCTCTATTTGTTCATCCTTTTCATCGCCTATTTCTTCTTCTCCCTCACTAGAAGTAGGGCTTCTGTCATACTCAATGGCTCGAATTCCTCCTTCCTACATGTCTACAAATATTGTCCATCCAATAGGGTTTCTTAAATTGTTTAAAGCATCTTCCAGGATGAGTTTGATCGACCCATGATGTGCTAACTGCTGATGTTTTCCTTCTTGTACCTTAATGCTCATGTCTATTATTGATTGTAACAAAAAATAAGGTTCACTAAGTCTGTTATGAGGAGGTGTCTCCTCTCCAAATCTTAGCTCATGGCGGAGTATAAAATGGTACCCATACACTACACTGTATCTACCTTCACAAGAAATATACTTGATGATAACTCATTCCAAGGATATGGGATTCTTTCCCTTCTAACCCCATTTTTGTCTTCTATTGGTGCTTCTCCTTCCAAGAAAAAAAACCCTTTTTTGCAAGAGCGTTGTTAGTCTTGTAGTCTTTTCTCCACTGCAACCCTAGGGGTAGTGTAGTTATCCTACTAATAATCTCAAGGGTAATTTTTATTGACAAAACCTTCACTACAGTAGTGGCACTAGCTCTAGTGAGAGGTATGAGGGAAATTGCAAATTATCTAGCCACATCATCATCGTATACCCTTAGTAGCTCAAAGAACCCCATCCATTGATGCCTTTTAAATATTTCTACTACAGGAGGATGTTGGTGTATTCTAGCTGTGTTGGTGGGCTCTCTTTTATTGAAACCTCCTATCATATTTTCTAGAAATTCATGTCTGAGTGAGGTTTGGGTGGCTATAGTTTAAGAAATTTGGTAGATGATGAGGTATCTTGCACTAACCTTCAAAGAATTATTTCTACCTTAATGTGTACTGCAAATACTCAAAAGAAATTGGGATTTATTCCTTTTAAATGAGAGACACATAAGGTATGGCACCTACCTCCCTTTTCTATGCTCTGGTGATGAGAACTCTCGAATTGATTGCTCTCAGTGTCTACTTGCAACTCTGTGTGCTAATTATCCTTGTATCATGTAGCTTTCTTATAGGTGCTCTTGTTTGTAGTAAGTGTTGACTGTTTTCTATAGGTTGTCACTTCAGGAATGTTGAGAGTAAAATTTTCCTTCGATGACTCCTCAAAGTTGCCTCTACCTTCAGATATTTGAAATAACCAATAATTTGCATGGGATTTAGTGATTATTTCTATTAGTGGATGATTTCTTTGGGTGATGTTTCGGCTAGCTGAGTACAAATACCTCCTTTTGGACATTTGGTCCCACTACAAGTTCATCATATCACCTCTCCTTGTAATCATGTCCCACTTTCATTATTCGTAACTTAACCACTTTTTTATTCATTCCCCTTTTTTCGATGTGACCTTGCCACGTGTGGAGTTGACTAACCCTTCCTCTTTTCATTATTTGACAGAGGGTGACCAAGTTAACTGGCCACCTTTGCTTATAAAATAAATTTCTACAATATTCCTACAGTTTAATCACATTCGTATCTATGAGGGAGTATTGTTGACATCAAATACCTTTTGGTCCTTTGTTTTGTTGATGCATGTTGGAGAGTGGTGCTAATTCATTGTTCTTTGACTTAGTTGCATATTCTTCAATTGTGTTTTTTTCTATGGATACAGGGGTGACATGGTCATGAAGGGTGTTGGTTGAGGTGTGGTGAGGTCAATGGCTCTTTTCATATCCAAAAATAGGCTTGTGTCACCATTTTTCCATTGCAATGCCCTTCCTGTACTTTTTAAGGCCTCCTATAAAACCTACATGAAACTCATGTAGTATTACAAGGAATCCTGTAGAAAATAGATAATTGCTTAGAATTGGAATCTGGAGTTGAGTATGGATGGAAGAACATGGGGAGTATGGAGAAGATGAGATGGATGAAGGAAAACATGGCTTTTGGTAGGGCTTTCTATCCCCTATAGCATGTGCATATCATCTTCTTACAAACCTGCAAAAACATAATTGTTATTTATGTATGTTTTTATCTTTTTTTCCATTTCTTTTTTCTTTTCTTTTTTTTGTGAAAGACAACTAGGCTTCCTAGAAGGAGGTTTTCATCCTTGTTGCCTACCCTCGGTGCCTCAAAAGAGGTTTTCATCAAAATAGCTTTTATTTTTTCTCCTTTTTTTTAATACTGTTGGGCTACCTCAAGAGGTTTTCAACCCAAAAGTTGGACTCAAGTGCCTCATGGAGGTTTTCACCTAGGTCCCTTTATTTATTTATTTTTTTCTAAGAAATTGGTGAGGTGGAAGCTAAGGATTATTCAATCACCATCACTTCCTTGTTGATGATATTGATGAATTCTTGCTTTAATAAGGACTTTTTGTAGACCTTTAACCTATATCCATTGAAAAGCAAAGGGATACCTTCTGTATCAATGGTTCTTATTTGAACAACACCATTGCCATGCCACTTTTATATCACATATGTTCCCAATCATTTGGTCATTAACTTGCCTTTGAAATATTTGTACCGTGAGTCATATAGCAAGGCCCAGTCGCATTATTGAAACAGTTTGTCCTTGATATTTCTGTCATGGCAGATTTTCCTTTGTACTTGAGTCACTTCTGTGTGTAGGAGGGCCTGCATCCTAAATTCATCTAACCCATTTAGCTGGAGAAATCTTTCTTGTTATGCCCTTGTGACATGTAAATCTAGTTGTGCTGCCATCCTTGAGGTGTTGTATTCAAATTCAATGGATAACAGGGCTTTCTTCCCATAGGCCAGATCATAAGGAGTGAAGCCAGTGGTGGTCTTCCAAGTGGTATTGTAGGCCCAGGTGGCTTGAAGTAATTTTTTTACCCAATCCTTTCTGTTGCTACTAATCACCTTGTTCAGAATGATTTCCAATGCTAATTTTGTGACTTCCACTTTCCCATTAGCTTGTGGGTGGTAAGGAGTTAATTTTATGTTCTCGATCTTATGTTGGCTTAACAGATTTTCAATCATGTGAGATGTAAATTGACTTCCCTGATCAGTGAACAACTCTCTAGGGTATCCAAACTTATAAAACACATTCTCTCTCAAGAATTTAGCCACCTTTTCTTCTGTTGCTACCTTGATAGCTTTGGCTTCAACCCATTTTGTTAAGTATTCAATGCACACAATGATGTATTTCCTCTGTTTGGATGGAGGGTCAATGGGCCCAATGAAATCCATGCCCCACTTGTCAAATGGCTTGAAAGTCACTTGAGGTTGGAGGGAAATTTCATCCCTGGGGGTAGGCTTCCCCATACTTTGGCACCCATCGCACTAGTTGGTATACCATTTTACATCTTGGTGGAGAGTGGGCTAGTAATAACCAACATATAGTACCTTGAATGCTGTTGTTTTGGTTGCAAAATGACCTACACAAGGCTCGTCATGATAAGCTAGAAGGATGTCAAAAAATTCCTTCTTCCTGACACATCTTCTTAGAATATTATTTTTAAATAGCTTGAATAGATTTCCCCTAATCCATGTGAATGGGATGTTTTTTCTTATGATTTTGCTTTTTTCCTTGGAGGAAAAATTTGGAGGGAACACTACATATACCAAGTAGTTTTCTATGTTAGCAAACCATGGAGAGAGAACTAAAATGGTGAATAAATGTTCATCTGGTACCTGATCATCAACCATTCCTTCCTCCCCTACAGGAAAAGTTAATTTGGATAAAAAATTTGCAACTACATTCTCTTTGTCATGCTTATCAATAATAGTTAGATCAAATTATTGCAATAAAAGTAACCATATAATAATCTAGGCATTTACATCAGGTTTTTTCATCAAATATTTAATTGCAGCATGGTCGGTATGTACACATGTCTGGTAACCAATAATGTAATGTTTCAATTTATTCAATGAATGGATAACAACTAGGAGCTATTTTTTAGTTATTGTGTAGATTAAATTGGCTTTCGATAGATTCTTACTGATGAAGTAAATGGCATAAGGTAGCTTTTCATATATCTAGCATAGAGCTACTCCTATAGCTTTTTGAGGGGCATCGCCATGAATGTGAAAAGGAAGAGCCCAATTTGGCCCTCAGAGAATAGGTGCAGTAGTTAACTTGTCCTTTAGGGTGTCCAGGGCTTCTTGACATCTTTCTGACCATAAAATTTCAGAGTCCTTGGCCAATAACCCAAATAAGGGAGAAGATAACTCGTTGAAATCTTTTATAAATGTCCTATAGTGTCCGGCTAACTCTAAGAAACTTCTGACATCCCTCTTCTTCTATAGAGTAGGGACCCTTTTGATGATTTCTATCTTATTTGGGTCTACTTGCAGTCCTTCCTAGGATATTGAGTGACCTAGAACAGTCCTTGTAGTCATCAAGAAATCAATTTTTTTCGAGACTAAGGGATAACTTCATTTCAATGCATTTGTTTAACACCTTTCCCATGTTAGAGAGAGCCTCCTATAAATAACACCCATAGGGTGTGAAATCATCCATATAAATACTACATCATGGACTAGCTTTGCAAAGATACTCAGGACTACTCTTCAGAAAGTGGTAGGGGCATTGCATAGACCAAAAGGAAGGAACCTATAAGCAAAATTACCCAAGGACATGTGAAGGTGGTTTTATCCTAGTCCTTTGGGCTAATATAGATTTGATTGTACCCATTGAATCCATCCAGGAAAGAGAAGAACTTCTTTCCTGCCTTTGTCAATGAAAGGTAGAGGAAAATGGTCCTTCTTTGTGGCTTTGTTTAGCTCTTGGTAATCCACACAGATCCTCCACTTTCCATTTGTCTTTAAAACCAGCAACAGAGGAGACACCCACTCGCTGTCTGAGATAGGGTAAATGAATCATGCATCCAACAACTTCTGCAGTTCTTCTTTGAATATATCCTTGAGGGCTAGATTCATTCTCTTTTGGGGTTGATGGACTCGATTGCAACCTTCCTTAATGTAAATGTGGTGAGTACACACCAAATGGTGCACTCCCTTCATTTCTTTGTAATTCCAAGAAAAGGCATCCAAATGATCTCTTAGCATGTTACATAACTCTTCTTCTTGGTATACAAAGAGAGAGGGGTTGATTTTCAATTCTCTTTCAGGGTTGAATTCTATTGTCTTGACACGAGTACAGTTTGAGTCAGCTGAGCATAGATCAATCTGATTATTGTCCTTCTCTTCCTTCACTAATTCCTCCATAGATATTGTGTTTGGAGTTTGATTTTGGAGGATGTGTTCAATCAAATCATCTTCATCAAGTTGTCACCCTCTTATGGATGTTTCTAGGCTATATATTTGGGAGGAGTAGACTTCATCTTCTTCCTCCCCTTCTAGCAATAAAGGTAAAGTCATGTTCTAGGGATGGCAGAGCAGGAGGGTACATGACCAATTTTTTGGATGTATGCCAATTTTTTATAGTCATGTTTCCAGCCCTAGAGCTTATGGAGGCATCAACAGTGGCTAACCAAGGCCTCACAAGGATGAGAGGATAACTGTTGAATTTGGTCTTAGGCTAGAGAACTAAGAAGTCTGCAACGTATTCCAAGAATCAATGGAGACCATCACATCCTCAACAATCCCCTTAGGAGCTACTTTGGTTCGGTTTGCAAGCTACAAGACTGTTGTGGTCTTCCATAATGATCCCTGAAAATTCAGCGTAAGCATAGTGTCTTTAGTCATCACATTGATGGAAGCCCTAGGATCAATCAAGGTATGGGAGTAAATGGTGCCATAAATGTGTACATCTACTACAGGAATCCCAGGATCTAAATACTTTTGGCAAATTACTCGCCCTAACGTTAATTCGGACAACTGTCCAATGACATTAGTGGTAGGGGTGTCTCTCTTTCACCTCTATGGATTTTTGAAACAATTCTCTTTGAATCATTAACTTGTTGTAAATGGGGACATGTTTGATAGCTTGGAGAAGTGGGATTTTCGCACATAGACTTTTCAACTCACCCAAAAGTTCAATCTCTCCTGGGGTGTGCTGGACTAGATGGGTTGTTGGTCGGATAAATCGTTCTCGCGGACAAGACCGATCTCCCTAGTATCTAACAATATCTAGCAACAAAGAGCACAAGAAAATCTACTTTTCTCTAAACATGTTTCAATTCATTAATGAATACTAAGAGGTGTAACAGACCCTACCTCGGTCCAACACTTGTTTGAGGCAGTTTTATCCCAACAGCTTTAAGCAGTTCTCATTTAATAACCTGCATGTACAAACAAGCACACATCAAAGCATACCTGTGTATAACAAAACATGTTCATTATGAAGATCAAGGAGCTCATAAAATAAACCATTAGAGAAATTTCATTAAGAAAAACAAACTTGATTGTATTAACTTTATGAATAAAAGAACCTTACAACCTTTGCCTTGATGATGCACAAGTTCTTTCCAGGGTCCAGCAGGAGTCTCCTCTACTTTGACAAGCCTCACTCACTTCCTAAATGACATGAAAGGTATGTGATCTCTCCTCTCATAAGCTCAAAAAGGAAGCCTAGTTTTCAGAAGCATTTACCCTCAAGAATCTTCAACTTTCAACCTCCTCTACAACCTGCCCAATGCATGAATTTATAGTGCAAATGGAGGAAGTTGCAGGTCCACCATTGACGGGATAAGTTCCTCCTTCAATGGGATAAGCAGCTTATATCATGGTGTTAACTCCCTTAGTTATGGAATGGATGAACCAAGGTGGAGCGGACTTGCCAGCATAATATTCCTTCTAGAAGTGTCTAGAAGTGACCCAAGATGAGTTTTTAGGACTGAAATCATGGGCTGTGGCATACCCAGACATATGATAGCCACATGCTCCAGAGTGGCAGTCGTTAAGAACCTTCTCAGCCTCATCATGAGTAAGGCAATGACGGAAAACAAAATCCACCCCACGACGATAAAGTGTATCTCCAATAATAGTGTAAGGTTGGGATTGGAATCATATTTTCCGATGTTGAGATCGTGAAGTATCTGGCCGAAAAGATTGGGTTTGGAGATAGACAATGATATCTCCGTACCATGGATCAACGGTGCTGATAAGGAACAAGGATTCATCTGCAATGGATTCTTCCGCCACATGTTCGGTATCAGCACGAGGGAAGTCACACATTAATTTCGCAAAAACCAAAGACTTCTTTGACTTGGCCTTCTCAAATTCCAAGTCAAATTCCTACAGGATAATAATCCATTTGGAATACTTGCCCCCCAACAATTGTTTATTCAAAATGTATTGCATAGGGTTACAGTCAGAAATGACAGTGGTTGTGCGTAAAAAAATGTAATGACGAAATCGCTGAACAACTTGGACTGCAGCTAAGGCCAGTTTCTCCACATGTGAATATTTTAACTCAGTGGGAGTTAGTGTCCAACTAAGATAATATATCACATGTTCACTTTCAAATTCCTCCTGTTGAACTAAAACCATCCCAATAGTGGAATGGGAAGCAGCGAGGTACAAGAAGTAATCCTGGTTGTAGTTGGGAGGAAGCAATAATGGCGCATGGGTCAACGCATGTTTTAGTGCATCAAAAGATTTGTCAGCTATCTTGTCCCAAAAGAATGGATTGTTTTGTTTCAACAACTGGGTGAAACCTTTTGTAATCTCGGCGTAGTTAGGAATGAAACGACGTAAAAAGTTTTCTTTCCCTTGCAAACTCTGGAGTAGGCGAAGTGTCGAAGGAGGTGGTAACTTGACGATGGCTTCGACCTTTGAAGGATCGACGCGAATTTCGGCTTCTAATACAACAAATCCTAGTAACCGACCCGTTTTGATACAGAAAACACACTTGTGCGGATTCAGCCTAATCCGATAATGCCTACATCTCATGAAAATGGCTCATAAGTGAGTGAGATGGTCGGCTCTTCGTAATGAACGAGCTGGTAAATCATCGAGATAGGGTTGCACAATGTGCTTGATGTCATGAAACGCATAAGAGATGGCCCTTTGAAAAGTTTCCCCGACATTCTTCAGTCCAAAAGGTAACTTGCAATAAGCAAATGTCCCCCATGGATAGATGAATGTCGTTTTTGGTTGATCTGCAGGTAGAATGTTAATTTGATTGTAACCGGAAAAGCCATCCATAAAGGA
>APFE031751763.1:77811-126106 GCA_000404065.3 Pinus taeda
GCAGGAAACATGACCATTAGGTGCCGCACCGTAGGTAATGCTAGGAGAAAGTGTGAAACCAGAATTTAAGATATTTTTAAGGTCTTTCTCCCATTTTCAAGGCTTGACATGAAGCTCTGAGGTTTAAGACTTGCAAAGGAGGTATGTATGAGTGTTGATGGACTCATACAAACTGTAGAAAGTCATGGTGACAATTTTTTGTGTAACATGGGTTAACCTTTCAGGAAAGGGGGGTGGATTCATTCTAGGAACAGTTTCGTCTCTTTCCTCCTCACTCTCCCTACATGGAGATGGAGGTTGGTTATCCTAGAGCACTCTCCCAGACCTAAGATTAATTTCATGAATTTCCACAACATAGGCAAGGTAGGATGCTTCTCCACTCTAAACCTATTGTGCACGTATATTGTGCAGGTTCTAGTTTGGTTGGGCAAGCATTCGAGATTGTTTAGGTTGAGCAGGGTGTAGGAGCTATGGTTGAGATGGAGGTGAAAGAAATAAAACTAGAGCTTGGATGTATGGAGGCCTCCACCCCTGGGGTGGTGTGTTCCACTAAGGTTGTGGAGGAGTATATGGCTAATATGGTTTGTTGAGTGATTGGGAATGGTATTGAGGTAAAAAAGACTAGGGAGAAGGTGTAGACCAGGAAGGATGAGCTCAAGGGAACCAAGGGGAAGTGGAGGTGTTTTAGGGTTGTAATATGCATAGGATGACCCTTGCATGCCCTATTGGTATGGTCGAGTTCCATGAGGCCTCCTTTGATTTATGTAGTAGAGTTGTTCAGTCACCCCTTTAGTTCCCTAGTACACAACTTTTAATCTAGGCAGAGAAGGGCACTTGTCTATGGAGTGGTTTTCCTCACAGAACGAGCATATTTCTATAAGGTTCAATGGAAATTCATTCTTAGGGTGCCTCCTTGTGCATCTAGGGAAAAAGATGGATAACTATCTCTCTTCTTCCTACTGCTTCCATTTGATTTACATAGTATCTGTTTTCAGAGCAAGGGATTGCAGTATTTCACTCTTAAAGTTTTCCAACATGTTCCCAATTTCACTTTTTATGGATGTATTGGAAGAGGATGAACTGGCCACTGCTTGACTATCCCTACCCTTCTTTCTAGCTGCCCTAGAATCATTCTTGAAAACTGTCTTGATATCATCATAGGGTAACTAGTAGATGTCCCCTCCTAACAACATGTTTAGGGTTTCTAGAAGGTCTTCACTGATCCCCCTGAGAAGGACTAACTTAAGTAATCCAAGATCAAGTGTGCACCTGGCCCTTTTGTAGTTGAGTTGGAATCTTTCTCATAATCCTCTAAGGACTCATCCTGTCCCAAGGTCATTCTCAAAATTTCCTCTTTGGTATCTTTGGACCTGCAGTCATCCTTATACTTGTTGTTGAAAGCTTGTTGCATCTGAGCCAAAGTGGTGATATTGTCCCTAGGTAAACCCATGAACCAATGCAGGGTTGTATCCTTGAGAGTAGATAGGAATAATTTCAACTTCTAATCATCAGAGGTGTAATCATAAGTTCTTCATGTGAAAAAAAATTCAAACAAAATTTTTTTTGGATCTTCTAAGGTTAGGCCATGGGAGTGAGGAAGAGTAGAGGGGCTTATGTTTTTCATCTTGGAATCTCCATTAGTTTCTCTGATGGGCAAAGCACCCTCAATTATTTCCCTATCTCCCCTTTTGATTTCTATTTTTAGCCATAATGTTAGTTGGAATGGTCTCTTCTTCTTCCCCTATAGGCTCTTCAAAAATCTCTAGTTGTTCACTTAAGGGGTCCTCTAGGTCACAACCACCGAAGAAGAGGGAAGGTTGGGTGTTTGAAGTGGTGGGGGTATTTGGCAGAAATTTTCCTAAGTTATCCCTATTCCTACGAGGCATGAAAGGAGTGTTTTTTTTTAATTTTTGAGTTTTAAACTACTTGTAGAATTGAAATAAAACAAAACTGAATTGCAAATATTTACTGAATGGAACTAATTGCATAATGAAAGAGATAAGAAATTGAAGAAATCACATCTGTTCAGATACCTCCCCACAATGGTGCCAAAAAGTGATGAGCATTAGTATTGTAGCAAGGTTGTTGCAACTCCTAGTGCTACCGACTTTACTTCATCAACCTAGGGTTCATACTAACTTGGAGGTGACAATGTTGTATACACATATAGATGTAATTGGTATACTCTTTTTCACTACTGAGTTGGGGCGATAGACAACTAGTGTTTCTCAAACCAACATTCTATTGAATAGAAGAAGTCTGATTACCAACTTGAAGAAGGGAAATTTACCCTAATTAGAAGAAAAGAAATGTTTTCTATTGCATGAAGGAAAGACTGAAATAAATTCTTGCAAAACAACATGAAATCCTCTATCTACTTGCTAACATACTTTTCTTACCAAAGAACCCTACTTTAACACGTTTGAGGTTTTGACTAATCTAAGCATCAAATCTGATCTAGAGAGTACTAACTGTTGTGTGCGAGAATAAATATAAAACCTCAAAAACTAAGCATCATGTTTGTTTAGAGAGCGCCTCAATTATCACAGGGGAAGAACAATATTAGAGGTGAAAGATTAGGGAGACTCTTGAGATTATAAAACATCCACAAAATCTCAATAGGGACAATGGTTTCGAGATCTATGGAAGTTGGCTTCCCTTAATTAGAGAGATTAGGATCATCAATACATCTTAGGTATAGCATCTTAGGTATCTGTTCCCTCTCCTATCCTTGAAAAATAACCATCCAATTTTATAATAATAATAATAATTATTATTATTCTTAATAATAATTGTCATTATTATTATTAAGCATTTATAATAATAATAATAATGATAATAATAATTATTATTAATTATTGATAATAGTAATTAGTATTTAATTATTATAATATCTATTAATCAATTAATTAATTAACTAATTATTTTCTTTTAGAAATAAGATATAATGATAATAGCTTTTAATATTATATTACTTTTTAATAAATTAATAAATTATTTCCTTTTAATAAAACATTAGTTATTTTAGTAATAAAAAACAATATAAATCTAATGTTAATTCTATTAATAACTAATTAATTATAATAAAATTAATACTCGTATTATTCATAATAGTATTAAAAAATCCATTAAATAATAAAAAAAAATTGTTATCAATAATAAATAAAAATTTAATTGTTTATAATAAAATTAGAGCATTTTAAAATTATTAGAGATTTCTAATAGAAAATTAATTTTTTTTATAATATAATTTTTATTATAAATAAAAATTTTAATTTTTTATGTTATTAGTAGCCGACCTTCATCTCATCCTTAAAGCAAATTATCTTTTAACTATTTACCCTCTCATTCAAGTTCTTCTACTATCATAATTCAAAAATTGCCTTGATGATGGATCTCTATGGTGAGCTCTAGTATTGCAGCAATAATGTTGCAACTCCTAGGGCTCCCTACTTTACTTTTATCAACCTGGTAGTTCGTAACAAACTTGGAAGTGACGATGTTGTATGCACAAGTACTAGCTCTTATTGCAGGTTGTCACTTGATCAGCTGGCACAAGTTCGCTAGGAGCTCAAGCCAACTTTTATGAGTTCTCAGAAGAAGCTTTTAATTGTGATGGAAGAAAGCTAACTCAAAAGAGGCTATTCTACTTGCAGAAAGAGGATGAAAGCTTAAAGGAAATGAAAACCTTAGCAAACCCTAGTTTTACCCACTAACCCTACTTTTTCCGAAAAAGAGTTGAAACTACTGAAATGGATGCCATGGACTATTGTCAAGGTAAAATGCATGTACTTAAGCTACTTCTGAAGGAAAATGTGGAAGAACCATCTTTTTGTACTTTTGAGCAATTTTATGTAGAATTATTATGTTTGTGTTTTAACTATTTGTGACTGTGCAGAGGTCTGGTGGCGAAGGGAGATGGAGTTTCCTTTTGCAGATGATGAGGAATGTGTGGAGGGGTCCTAAGAAGTCCCTACCACCCTTCTGGAGATTTCCACTGTGATCAGATTTCAAAAAATTGCTCGCATGAGCTTCTACAGGAAGGCTGCAGGGGATCTATAGGAAGTTCTACAGGAAGAGGCCGAAAGTGATTTTTGAAGGTTTGGAGGTGGAAAAATGGTGGGAAAAAGGAAATGAAGGTTGGATGAGGGTGTTAGAGGGTCTAGGACTTTGTCAATGAAGATGAAACATGAAGGAGATGGTTGGATTCGTTCAAAGGATAAGAAAGTGATTTTGCACAAGAATGTAGAAATTAGGACAGGTTGGGAAAGCATGGCGAATGAGTGGAGGAAATCTTGAGAGATGGACTGGAGCAGGTTGGGTGATGTGAGGATGATAGGCTAGAATGTTTTTCAAGTGAGCTGCATACCTACATCTAAAAACAGACCCAAGTAAGAACTAGAAAAACAGAGTTCTACATATTTTAACCTACTTCTGACCTAACAACCATAAAAGTGCTAAACATAACTTTATGGATAGGAAGTTATGCAAGAAAGCTATGAAAATTGAACAAGGAAAAATCCAAGCATATAAATACAACTGATATCATCTTCTCCAACTCAAAATCACACACTAGTAATTGCATTGAAAAACAAAAACAGTGTTTTGGTGGCAGCAAGAGTGCTTTGGTCTCAATTCATGGTCCCAAGAAAGGAGAAAGGAGATAAAAGCCTACTTGGTAGCATTTTTGTGGATCTTTTTCTATTATTGCAGCAAACTATCTAATCAACCTAAAGCAAGAACAACTATTCTAATCATAAAAAAAAACCTAAGTAACAAATCAAGATTTAACCTAAACAACAGAAATTATTTCATGAATGCAAGAAAAGGGCATATAAATACACAAAGGAGGTGTTGGTCACTTGGGTTGGGCCCAACCCCAAGAGCTACAGTCCCCTAAGAAATATCAGAGCTGATTCAAGGCTGGTTTCATCGTCATTGATCAAAAAATAATAATTACATCAGAAAACTGTCTGCAAAAGGAGCTTGAAAATGAGCTGAATACAAGTGTTGCACTAAAGTACGAAAATAGTCTATAAAATAGCTAACCTACTGAGGCTCGAGGCCTTCTTATTTATACAAGTGAGGACTCCCAACAATCCTCCTAAACTTTAGGAACTCAGCTACCAAAACTACAAATAATAGCAACTTCACTAGACCTGCTCGGCAGCCCCTTGAAATCATCATTTTTGGCTGTTATACTCCGAGCTGTTGATGGATAATTCGAGGAAGATGTTATTTAATGCAGGAGACATCCCTCCTCTAAGTCCTTAGCCCCGTTTCTTCAAATTTGGCTGCCAATCTACTCATAAATGCCCGGTCTTGGTCCAAAAATCTGCAGTAAACACTCATTAGACTTTGTGGTAAAATGACTATCCCCATTCACTCAATTGAAATAAATATATTAAAAAACATGCACAAAACTATGGAGAATGGTGGATTAAATGGAAACAATAGGAAAAATGAGCCCATATAGTTACCCATTTCTGGGGCTCATCATCACCCCCCTGCTAAATGGGTTGCTCCTCCGCTGAGCAACTAATCCAGTTCTTCATCCTTAATAGCCTTAACAACTTCCCTGACATCCTAAGCTTCTGAGGTGATGTATTCTTCCCTATCATGAAAACTTGCCTTTCTATCCACTTCCTCCCACTACTTATTTTCTTCTTCTTCCTTAACCCCTTCCAAGAGTCCTAAGAGTAGTGGAGGACTGAACTTAACACCAATCCAATTGGCTTTCAAGTTTTGCATTGATCGTTTGTATAGTGGCACTCTCACCAGAGCCTCCCTCATTCTTGTTGGGGAATGATACTCCCTCATCTTCAAACTATATGACAAGGTATTCCATCTCCTCATGCAAGCATGAAGGCAATCATCAACAAAGAGTCTTTCCATATCTTCAAAATGGGAAATAACTTGTGCTTGCCTTTCAACATAATCTGGGAGAACTTGAGGGTTGCTTGCAAGGTGTTGATGAGCATATATGAGAGATGAGGGGTCTTCCATTTCTACCCCGATTAGTAGGGCCTCATTCAGTTCTTTTGCCATGATTTATTGAACTTCTATTGCTCTTTTTTCCTCATGGCTCCTTCAAGAAGCCATAGCCATGAGCTGTAGGTCTCCCAGTGCTGCATTCGGATCCCAAAAGTTCAAATCAGGGAGTGCCATATTATGTAAGTAAAACTCTGCTAATTTGGCCTTATCCTCAGCTGAACTAGTAGTACACAGATGCATAAACTGACCATAATGTTGGAAAGGGATTATGCCCCTTTGGGCCAATGTTTTTATTTGGAATTGGAGCCATTGGTCTTTAAGGTACAATGCATAAGATCTAGCAGGTTGTCTACATTGCAAGGCTTCTATTTCCCAGCTGGCCATGCAGGCCATCTGGGCTTCTCTTTCCTGCAACTGCTGCTTCATCATCAGCAGTTCAACTGTTGTCTGAGACTCCCTTTCTTGCTGTTGCTTTATCATCATTTCAACATCAGGTTGGGGCTCTTCCTTTTGTTGTTGTTCCTTTGCTGCTTCCTGATCTGCTAGGGGACCTTCCTGTAGTTGTTGTTCTTAAAAAATCTATTATATGTTTCCTCTTTGAGTTTCCTGTTGTTGTAACTGCTTTTCTAGCAGTGCATTTTCATCATGTAGTGGGCTCTTTTAATGCTTTCAGTGTGTCTCACCATTGCCAACTCCCTTCTTAATTCTTTCAATTGTTCTTCCATGTGGATTATATCTGCAACTCCCTTGGATTTAGCAATTTTCATCCTGGTGCGTGTTCTAATTCTTTCGCGTTCTAATTCAAAGAAAAGGGGTATAGTGAATTTCTGTGGGATGATCTTCCCACCATCTAGCAAGTTGTAGTATAAGCCCAAATTAGGCTGAGGGCTTAATTTAGGTATCTCTTTGGTCTTGTCTTCTTCTTGTGACTGTTTTGCTACCTCCTCTTCTAATTTTTTAGTCTCCTTTAGCTTGGCAGTGTTTCCTGTAGGGAGGTCTTAGCTTCCTGTAGAACTATTTTGGTGTCCATCAGTCTGATTCTTTCCTTCCAGGTGGAAGTTTTGGGACTGACTCTCTCATAAGTGATAGATATTTTTGGTGGGGAGGGGGGGGGCGATTCCTCCTTTTTCTCAGTAGGTGCATCCTCAATTATTATAGGTTCTTTTGATGGTGGCTGGGGCTTTCCCACCTTTATCCTAGTGCTCCTTTTGGCCTTGAAATACATGGATTCTTCTCTTTTTCTTTTTCACTTTTGCTTTGCCATAGTGCTCAATGCACCTAGCACAACTGCTACTTCTTTTGCCAAGGTTTTAGGGGATGTTTCTTCCTGTTGTTGTTCCCCTTCATCTTCTGCTATTTTTTTTTTCAGTCTCTGCTATTTCTGGTAATGTCTGCTCTTTTTCTTGTTGGGTCCTTGCCTTGCCTGTGGCAGTCTTATTTTTGCCTTTCTTGGGATTTTTCTTTTCAACCTTTGTCTTTTTTCTCTTCTTTGATTTTGAGGTTAGCTTCTTTTCTGCCTTAGGCTCAACAGTGGTTTTATCAGATTTCTCTTTTCCTTTCTATTTCTCCTCTGTTTCCTATTCTTCCTCTGTTTGAATATGTTGTGTCTCCTCATGCATTTCTTCCTCAATTTCCTCTTTCTCTCCCTCCTCCTCACTACCAGATGGGCTGATATCCTCAGTCAAAGTTTTGATGTCATCTTCACTGGACATATTCCTAAAAATTTCCCAAGCTATGGGAATGGTATAGGTGTGTAAGGCATCCTCTACCAACAGTTTGATGAGCCCATGGTGGGCCAGCTGGTCAGGGACTCCTGCATTTAGCTTGGTACTACATTCTATTAAAGACTGGAGGAGGAAATATGGGAGACTCAATTTTCTAACTAGAGGCGGGTCCATCCCATACCTCAATTCATGTAGTAACCTAAAGTGATAACCATAAATTATGTTAAACCTTCATTCACAATTGAGATATTTCATTATTTGGTAGCTGAATTCATTCCATGGAGGAGGTAAGATTGTCCCTCTGACCCCATTTTTATCCTCTACGGGATCCTCCCGAGGTTGAAAAAATGTCTTCTTGGCAGCCTGTCCCAATGCTTTTTCCTCCTTGCTCCAAGGGAGCCCAAGTGGAAGGCCTGTGATTCGACTGATAAAATCAGGTGTAAGTTCTAGGGACAGACCCATGAAACTGACTGTGGCATGTGTTTTCGAATGCGGTCTTAAGGCCATCACAAATTCTTCAATCACCTCATCATCATATCCATGTATTCTTTCAAATAAAATAATCCATTTTTCCATATGAAGAGGGCCACCACCTCAGGGTGCTCATGCAATTGGTTGGGGTTCAGAGGCTCCTTCCTCATAAAACCTCCTGGCATGTTGCTGAGTGGGTTCTAAAGTGCTTAGGTGAGGATAAAAACAGTGATTTCAAAAATTAGAGACAGAGGGACAACTGAGTTTTGTTTTTTTTTCTCTGAACTATAGGGGGAATTTCCATGTGCTCCTTCTCACAACATCAAATTGCAATATTTCCCTTGTTTCAAATTACTCTTATCCTGAATTTTATTTTCTGCTTTCAGAAAGAAAATATTTTTCTGACAGAATAGAGGATAAATAACACAAGGTTTTTCTCAGAGAATAAACAAATATGCAAATTTGATTCTTTTCAAACTGGCTAGTTTCTACGATTGCAAGTGTTTTCTTTACAGTAGAATATGAGAAGGAAGAAGACAGACTTCAAATGTAGAGAAGAAAATAGAGAACTGTGTAGCACTCAGGGAAAATATGCAAGCAAACTTTTAAACTTTATTCTCCTTTATTTCAATCCAATGTTGTGTTTTTAATCTACCACCTTATACAAGTAAGTCATATGCAGGGAGGTTTCCAGGGTCTACCTCATTTTAAGCTCGAATTCTAATAAAAATCTCGGGTTTTCATTCTACAGGGCTTCTCTCTTCCTTTCCTATAGAAGTCTTCCTTTAGAAATTTTACGGTTCCTGTAGAATGCAGCGGGGCTCCTGTAGAGCCCAATAGGCAGGAGGGTTTTGAAAAAACTGGCAAAAAACTGGCAGAAGATGACTAGTTTGCTTCTCTGAAGGCGCCAGATGAACACTGCAGTCGAGAGCTTCGTAACATGCAAGTGAACCAAAAGGGTGGTGGAGGCTTGGAGTGCACTGTACTTAACTGTTGGCGTAATCCGTGGTGAGGTGATGAGGTGGCTGGATGGGTACGTTATCCCCATTTAGATCATTGGTTCAATGCCAGTGTCATTATGGTTCCTCATGCCGCTTGACAGCCATAACCTCCCTTACTCCCGTTATCTTCCACCACCACTACCAGTTTGTAGTCCACTTCCTCTCTAAAGAAAGGATTTAGGTTTATCCCAATAAAGCTGCCATTATTATAAAAGCTCATGTCTCGCAAAAATAAAAAGATGCTAGGAGCCTTTTAGGATGTGTTATGTACTATAGGAGATTTATTAATGATTTCAACAAAATTGCTTCACCTTTATTTGTCAACTAAAAAAAGATTCAATTTTTTATTGGACATACCTAATTCAAAAAGAATTTGAAGAACTTAGAGATAGATTGACAACTACACTAGTCCTTAGGGGCCCAATTTAGGCCTTATCTTTCCACATTCACATAAATGTGTCAAAAAAAGTGGTGGGGGAAGAATCGGTGAATATTGAAGGTAAATTTCCTTATTCTATCTATTTCATTAGTAAAAAAAATTCCAAGGTTAAACTCAATTACATATTTACCGAAAAAGAACTTTTGTTTGTTGGGCATTCTTTGAATAAATTCAGGCACTACGTTACTGGATATCTGGTTTTTATGCACACTAATTATGTAGCCATTAAGTAATTGATGAATAAACCTAATGTAAATGGTTGAATATTATATGGTTATTGATGATACAAATATTTGATCTAACTATTGTTGATAAACTAAGGAAATAAAAAGTTGTTGTAGATTTCTTGTCTAGGCTAACCTTCTCTCTGGAAAATGAAGATATGGTGTATGACCAACTTCATGATGAGAACCTCTTTGCCATATAATTATTGTCTCCATGGTTTGTTGATAAGAAAAAATTTTGATCATTGGATAATTTCCTCCTAATTGTCTTCAAAGGAAAAGAGAAAATGTATCATGAAAAGTGCTCCTTATACATGGATTTGGGGAAACCTCTTCAAGTTTGGGTGTCATCAAATCATAAGGAGATGTGTAAGAGAAGATGAGGTCTATGATATTCTATCAAAATGTCATGACCGAACCCGTGGGGGTCATTTTTCTCCTAAGTGGACAACCTACAAGAATATTTAGGAAGGATACCATTGGCCTGTTGAAATTAGCAACAAGAAATGCTATAAATATAATTGCTATAAATAGCATTTCAGGATATACTCCAACTTTATTGGAGATAGAAAAAAATAGAAATGCTAAAAATAGCATTGATATAAATAGAATTTTGGGATACATTGCAATTTTAGTTAGTCCTTAAACTAAAATTGAGAATTAAAATTCGAATTTTATCTTAGTAGTTGTTTGAAAAATAATTAATTAATTTATCTTGAGTTAATTAGTTGGAGAAAATCAAACATGAAGTCTATCTGAAGACATGCAATAGTTATCCCTTTGATTAAGGAAGTTATTCCTTAATGAAGGAGATCAGGATGAGTTGTAATTAGTTATGTCAATTAACTAAGTTAATTCCAGTTAGATTAGATCCAACAGTTTGTGGAACTGATTGTGAGTTCAGTTAGTTAATGCATGCATGCATGTCACTAGTGTTCTTCAGATAACTAAATATTCTCTCATAAATAACTCATGCATGTTAGTTCAGTCAGAGACCCAGTTGATATCAGAGGAACGGACAATGTACTATCCGTTGGAGGAATTTTCCTATATAATAAACTTATCCATGCAGAAGGAATCATCTCCTTTAGGATTCTGCAGTTATTTCTGAGTTTGGTGAGTTGTGTGGGAGGTGAATTCATACAGGTGGCAGCCAGAGGACCTAGGAGAAATTGCGCAAGGGAATAGGAGGCTTGGAGGACTGAAGGAAGGCATATGTGTTGTCTATTTTTTCTATGAGCAGCATTGAGGGATTGTACTAAGAGTTGGATAGCTTGTGAGCTAAAGCTTTATGTAATCCTTGTTAGGATATTCCGACACATGGATAATAAGTTAAGTTCAATGGTTTTGTTAGGTTAGGCTTTAGCCAAAGAGTATTCTTCTGTGTTCATGTGTGATTGTTTTCTCATTCTTTGTTTATATGTGTTCTATTTGATCTTGCTCTCAAAATCATTATAAGCTTAAGCAAGTTTGTTTGTAGAAGTAGATCAAGTATTTTTCTTTATTATATTGCCATTATCAGGTGATCTACAGTGAGAAATTCTACATGGTATCGGAGCAAAGATGATCAAAGCGGAGAACAATATACAAAGAAGGGAGAAGTTTGAAGTTTGAAGTTCTTGATTATAGAAATCAAATTCTTATCACATCTCAAATTTCACCAATGGCATTCAACAGTTTGAGACTCGAGTATGCCCTGGATGGTAGCTCGAATTATATAGCCTAGAAGGATCGCATGGAAGCAGTATTAGAGGACAACGGTTTGAAGGACTTCATTGATCAATAAGTCCCCAAGCAAGAAGCTGCTAATGCCTAATAATTGGCAGAATGGAAGAAATGTGTGGCTAGAGCGAGGAGGATTCTTCTAGAAGGAGTACGAGACCACATTGTCTTGAGTCTCCATGGGAAGGAGACACCATTTTCAATGTGTAAAACATTGAAGGATCTATATCAGAACAAAAACAATTAGAGGAAGCTAGCACTGAAAGACAAGCTTCAGAAAATCAACTATGAAAAGGGCGACATGATCTCTACATATCTGAACAAGCTCACCACCTGTAGAGATGAGCTTGTAAGTGTAGGAATCACAACAGCTGATGATGACATGGTGATTCTTGCTCTCCTCGATCTTCCTAAGAGCTGGCGTAGCTACCAAGACTCAGTAAATGGAAGAGAGAAACTGCTAGACTAGGAATGACTATGGTCAGATATGATGCAGGAGGAGATCAGGAGAAGCACCAGAGATGGTTCTTCATCCAAGGAGGATGAAGAAAATTGTGCCTTAGTGAGTAAGGCAAAGAAAGGGAAGAAGAAGGATTCTCATCCCAAATCGATTTCTTCTCATGGAGAGAAGAAAATTGACAAATCTAAAGTGCAATGCTTTAATTGTCATGAGGTGGGCCATTATGCAACTAATTGTCCATTGGAGAAATCCAAGAAGGGATCCAAGGAAGGATCTGAAGGTGAGGCATTGGCCTCTCAATTTGAATTGGATTTTACCCTCATCGCATTCATGGTTTCATCGATGATGGGTTGTGGTTGGTTTCTTGACAGTGGAGCCTCATTCCACATGACTGGTGATAAGAGTATGTTCAGTACCTTGTCGGAGAGACCTCAAGATACTCATAGATATGGGTAATGACGAAAAGTATAGTGTTTCAGGAGTGGGCATGGTTTCTTTTCAGAGGGCGCATGGAGCTCGCATTACCTTGACAGATGTGAAGTATGTCCCAGGATTGAAGAAGAACTTGGTATCGATCGCAATGATGGAGGACAAAGGTTGTGATGTAGTCTTCAGTAAGGGAAAAGTTTTCCTTAGACACATCACCATGAGACAAGTGAAGCATATCAGTTCACGAGTCAAGAACCTGTATGCTCTTGAGGTTCAAGATGCATGCAAAGCCTTAAGGAGCAAGGCAACTGTTAGAGACTTGGTGGTTGAGAGGGAGAGTACCTTACCTCTCAACATGTAGCCACAAAATAAGTTTCAGACTATTGTGGAGAAGCCACAATTGGTGAAGCAACTTCAGGAGGTTGTGGAGTAGCCACAACTAGAGAAGCCGAGAGGAGATCAAGTGGAGGCATCCACTCATGCAGGGACCTCTAGTAGGGGAAACTTTTGAGCCAAGTGGGTAGAGGGATCACATGCATCCATACCTCCAGGTGAGAGGTGGGGCGATGAAGTGATACTCCCAAGAAGGCTAAAATAGGGGCAGGATCCTCGAGGTACCCAACCTCTTGGATTAGACCTTGCTATGGGAGCCCTGACAAGGAGTAGTAGGACTGGCTGAGTAGGTAGAGACGGATGCCAATGGAGCGACCGAGAGAGCTACAGTGCAGGAATCCCGATTCAGCGCAGAGCTAGTAGGCTACAGCAATGCGAGAGGCACAGGAGTGTTGCACCAATGCAAGATGGCATAGAGAGGTGTGCAATGGTGTGAGATGCAAGGAAATGTTTCAACAGCGCAGAAATCAGTGAGGGAGCACTTGTCAGCAGCAGAGGGAGCTTCAACATCATAAGGTGTTTCTAGCCCAATAGGGAGGTCAATTGGGACATCAGTTACTCACTTCTCAGTAACTAAGTTGCAGTGCAGTAGTGGGTAGCATGATGCAACATGATGAGAGGAGTAATCAGTGGGATTAATTCAGTTAGAGATCAAAGTGATAGAGGCTAGAGCAGTCGGATACTAAAGAGCACAGAGGTGCAGAGTTTTCAGTCAACAAAGGGAATAGCAGTCAGAGACTTTGACAACAAAGGCATCATTATGATTCAGGTTGGATATTTTTTGTTTCTGTGTTGCTAGATCTACAACACTAGAGAGTAGTGATGCATGCAGAACATTCCAAAGGTTCAGGATCGGGATCGAGTTGAATGCCTTTCTTGTTGAGAGGGAGTGTTGAAATTAGCAATAAGAAATGCTAAAAATAGAAATGATATAAATAGCATTGCTATAAATAACATTTCAGGATATACTCCAAATTTGTTGGAAATAACAAAAAATAGAAATGCTAAAAATAGCATTGCTATAAATATCATTTCGGGATACATTCCAATTTTAGCTAGTCCATGAACTAAAATTGAGAATTAAAATTCGAATTTGATCTTAGTAGCTATTTGAAAAATAATTAATTAATTTATCTTGAGTTAATTAGTTGGAGAAAATCAAACATGATGTCTATGTGAAGACATGCAACAGTTATCCCTTTGATTGAGGAAGTTATTCCTTAATTACGGAGATCACGATGAGTTGTAATTAGTTAGCTCAGTTAACTGAGTTAAGTCCAGTTAGATTAGTTCCAACAGTTTGTGGAACTGATTGTGGGTTCAGTTCCTTAATGCATGCATGCATGTAACTAGTGTTCTTCAAATAACTAAATATTCTCTCATAAATAACTCATGCATGTCAATTCAGTCAGAGACTAGTTGAGATAAGAGGAAGGGATAGTGTACTATCAGTTGGAGGAATTTTCCTATATAGGAAACTCATCCATGCAGAAGGAATCATCTCCTTCAGGATTGCGCAGTTATTTCTGAGTTTGGTGAGTTGTGTGAGAGGTGAATTCACATAGGTGGCAGCTAGAGGAACCATGAGAAACTTGGCAAGGAAATATGAGGCTTGGAGGATTGAAGGAAGGCATATGTGTTGTCTATTCTGTCTATGAGCAGCATTGAGGGATTGTACTGAGAGTTGGATAGCTTGTGAGCTAAAAGCTTTGTGTAATCTTGAGATATTTCCACTTGTATGATAATACAGATAGCGGGGTTTTTAGCAAAGGCTTTCCCCAGAGTATTCTTCCATGTTCATGTGTGATTGTTTTCTCATTCTCTGTTATATGTGTTCTATTTCATCTTTCTCAAAATCGATTGAGCTTCTGCAATTTTGTTTGTAGAAGTAGATCAAGTATTTTTCTTTAGTGTATTACATTATCAGGTGATCTATAGTGAGAAATTATACATGGCCTACTCTTCATCAAGATGCCAAGAGATATAATGCAAAATGTGATGAGTGTCATAGGATGGAAAACCTACTAAGAGGGTTGAGATGTGCCTACAACATCAAGTGACTTTTGAGACATTTGAGAAGTGGGGCATGAACTTCATTGACCCCATTGACCCTCCATATGGATAAAATAATTACAACGTTGCTTGTACAGTTTATTTGACCAAGCAGTATGATGTGAAGGAAATCAAGGAAGAAATAGAATAGAAAGTAGCATAGCTTCTAAGAGAGAATACTTTTTACAAATTTGGTTTCCCAAAGGTACTAGTGACAGACCAAGGTTCTCAATTCAATTCCAATCTAATAGAGGGGATAATGAGGCAACATCATACCAAACACATAAAATCCACCCCATATCACCCTCAAGCCATTGGGCAAGTGGAGTTGACAAATATAGAATTGGAAAGAATTCTAACGTAGTTAGCAGCAGAAAGAAATATTGGGACCAAAGGCTTGTTGAGTCCACCTTGGCCTATAACACTACATGGAAGGCCATTACTAGGTTTACTCCCTTTGAGTAGGTTTATGGAAAGAATGCCATATTTTCCATTGAATTTAAGTACAATATATTAAGAAAGGTAGCACAACTTGACATGGACATCATAAAATCTTAGGAAGGAAAATTACAACAACTAAATGCACTTGATAAACTGAGGATGAAGGCTCTAATGTAGACTGAAGTAGTTCAACTGCAAATAAAGGTTTGGCATGATAAGCACATAAAGGCTAGAACCTTCCAAGAGGGTGATTGGACCCTCTTGTATGATTCTAAGTTCAGATATTTCAAAGGAAAACTCATGAACGGATGACTGGGACCTTATCTGGTGGAAAAAATCCACGACAATGTCTTAGTTTAGATCAAGACAACTGATAAAGAAAAAATCTTGCTTCTAGTGACTGGATACAAATTAAAGTTTTACAGGAAGGCCCTCCAAACTTGGATGAGTTTGATGATTCAATAAGCAGAAAACTAAATGTGATTGAGAACATTAAAGCTCTCAATCCATTCAACCCCTGATAAAGCATAAAGCAAGAAAAGAAAAACTAAAAAGGAGTAAACGAGAAAAAAATTTAGGTGAAAACCTCCCTTGAGGCACCTCAAGTGACAACCAATAAGCTTGAAGAAAAGAAAAAAACAAAAACAAAAAATCCCTAGGTCAAATCCTCCCTTGATGTACTTGGGGAAAACCAACTAAGGTTGAAAACCTCCATGAGGTTCCCAGTGGGCCTCATGATAAAAAATAAAAATAATAAAATAATAATAATAAAAAGAAAATATGAGGACAAAAATTCATTTTTGTTTTACATATTTTGAGAGTTATACAGTTACAACAGAATTCTAGCAACGACATAGAAGATTAGCATGGAGTACAAGAAATCACCCTCATATAACTTAGGGAGTTTCTCCACACCCACCTCCTTCATTCCCACATCATTCCATAGCTTTCTCCATGATTCCTAGGTATCTTCCATCTTTTTCATTCACTATCTTGAATTGATATAGGAAAGATCCTCTATTGCTATAGGATAACATAGAGACTAGAAAAAGGATACAAGGATGAAGTTTTTTTCAATTGAGAGAAAAAATGAAGGTACCTAGGAGTCCCTACCACACGTACATCCCAACAACACCTACTAGTTTCCATTCTTCGCTTCATTGTTTTACTATTCAATCAAAATAATTCAACTTTCCCCTATTTTGCTCCAATCATAAGCAGAAATACCCCTCCAGCACCACAAGTAGTTTCCTCCTAAATTATAAATATTTTTGAAGTCTCCAACAAGAAGAAATTAAGAGTATGGGGAGCTTCTGTGGTTTCTATAGGAAAACACATAGTCCTATAGTAGCCTTCAAAAGCCCTACAAACCCAATTATGCATAATGGATAAGAAGAGCAATGAATTCTACCATATTTAGAGGACAAAGAAAACATGCTCGCGAAGCTATATGAACTTTTGTAGGTTGCTACATGACCTTAAACCACCTATAACAACAACATCTAGCCACCTACATTAATAGTATTTTAGCCAATTGAATCAAAGATACATGGAGAAACAACAACAACCATGAAAATATTCCATAAGTATTAGTAGCAGCAATAGAACCTACAATGGATCATCAAGGGTAGCATAAAAGTTAAAAACTTTAGGATCATCAAAGAAAACCTCAGTAATTACATCAACAACCTCCATAACATTACAAGAAAACACTAGAGGTATGCCCCCGGTATGCAACTCTCAGAACCTCCCCTTCAAACTTATTCTAGCTTGAATAAACATTGAAAGTGCACGAAAGAAAAAGTTTTATAAGCCAAATTTAGTTAGATTAGCCTTGGCCATAGTTTATAGTTAGCTTCAGCTTTCTCCAAAGGACACCAACACATGTGAAAGGAGGATGAGACAAAAAGGAAATAACTTGATAGGGTAGGGTGAGGTTGCTTACTCATTATATAACATTGATCATGATGTTGTATGTGGTATCCATATCACTTAGTGCACTAAGCCCTTAACCTTGACAAATGACCACTTAAGTGAGGCCCCTCCAAGTCTATTTTTGTATTAAAGTCTAATTTAAACACCAAGGAGGCCCTGACAGTGCTATAGGAGGTCGACCCATCCAAAAAAATTTCAAAACAAGCCGCTGCGTGAAGCTACAAGATTCTATAAACAATAGCTACACGAAGTTGTCAAAGTGCTACAGGAAGCCCAATTTTCCCCAGAAAAAACATCAAGCCTCAAGAAACAAGGAAGAATCATCAAAGGAAATGTAAATGAAATTTCTCCTCACCAGCATTTGGTATAAGTATTCATGAAAACATTTCTATTATCATAAAAAGGCACTTTGTAATTTACGGTTTAAATTTCAGTAAAGGTAGTGGTTGAATTGGCTGAGCATTTTATGAAGGATATGGTGTGTTGAACAATATTCTCATCTCTCCACCATCATCTAGGCACTCAATAGCCTTGTCATAGAAATATCTCTTAGTCCTATGATTGTACAACCAATCCATGCCCAACAACATATTGTATGATCCCAACGGAAAAAGGATTTAGGTTTTCTAATGTAGAGATATTGTTCAATTCAAATGCAAAAGATCTTACCCAGTGATGAACTCTTTTCTTGGTACCTATAGCCAACTGCACCAACCAAGACTCTATATGCACTTCTTTAATCGCACAACACTTATCCACCAAGTCAAGATTGATATAATTATAGTTAGATCCAAGGTCAATCAAAATAGAAACAAATTTATCACAAATATTACATTCCATCTCGATAATAGATGCCTGATGATCGACTTGCTTAGCATCGAATGCTACATAAATCTGAGGAATGCTTTGACCAACATTTCTAACTATATGTGCCTCCTGAGCACTATAAATATGAGGTCTGCCACCCTGATGTTGTGGAAAATATTTCCTATGATGGTCCTTACCACAAGTCCAAAACTGCAAAGGATTCCTACGATCACCCTTGTTCTTATCCCCAAACTGATACCCCTGTCCTCTATCAAATGCATTCTCCTTGTTACCTACATCATGAGGCATTCCTTGCTTCTTATCCCACTTGCCTTTAGTCTTGAAATTCCCTTTCCAACCTTGCTTAGGCTCTAACTTATGATTAGACTTCTCATAACAGTATTTCAACTCCCAGTTACTTCCTCTAATGTCCAAGTCTCATCATAGTCAATATGATCCTTGAATCCCAATGAAAATCCACTAATGAATATTTGAACCTTCATCTTGTCATCTTGAATATATGGCACATACCTCAACAACTCCAAAATATTAGTTGTATACTCTTCATATGTGATAGATCCCATATTCAACTCATAGAACTCCTTAAACTTACTATCATATTATCTATCTAATAAGTACTTCTTCCTAAAGAGTCTCTTAAACTCATTCCAACTCAACTACTATATCTTGATGCCTCTCACACACTTCACATATTCTCAACATATGTCCACTTTTCCCTCGAGACTGAAAATGGTTATCCTCACTTTCACATTCTTCGTATAATCTTACATCTCGAATAACTTATTCATCCCAATCATCCATGCTTTTGCATCTTCCATTTTCTTCATCTCTCCTTAAAAGGTAGGAGGCTTTCCTTTTTGTAACTCATATGGAAAGTACTGCTTCTCACTCCTCCTATAAGGATGATAATGATGATGGCCATGTTGTATATCTAATACAAAAATAGAATAGAACCCATAACCACTACCTCTCATGTCAAGTGTATCTAACCATCTTCCACCTCTGACTGTGTCATCCCTGTCATACATGTGACCTCCTTGAGACCTGCTACCATATGCCCCATTTGTCCTTTCCTCATATCCATAATTGATCTATGGTTATCCCTATCTCTACTAATATAATAAGCTCTAAAGGATCACTATATTAACCTCTACTTGCTTCTCTTATGCTCTGGAAATCCTTTCATATGACTGAATTACCCTATCACTATCCACCTTACAACTCCTGATCTTTACCTTCAAAATTCTTAAGGTATCTTCTATGTCAAGAGAGTATTCATCTCTTTATTTCTCATGTGATTTGTAAGTAGAGTGACGTGAACTATGGTCCACCATTCTTCTAGACAACTATCCTCTTGTTCTCCCTGCAAGCATACCATGTCAGATAACCAAATATAAACATAATCAACATACCTTAGTGAAGTTCAAGGGAGGCTAGCTTGTCTGCACAAATCAATCCATATTAGCATAATATATATATATATATAGCATCAACATATCAATCAACATAACATACCAACATCATCAACCTCTACATTATGACATAACAACAACAATGACCATCACAAGAAATAACCAACATGCATGCTTAATAAACACATAAACATTTGGCCATGTATACATAACAATCACACCTAGCCCATCCAATCCAAGTATTTGAACCTGGAAGCTCTGATACCGCCCTATAACTCCCTCTTCCCACATTTAGCCAATTTCACCGGCCTACTAAGGTAAACATGAGATGAAGAGTTACTATCACATGACTCAACCTCCAAGCTCTAGTTATGGAAGTGGAGCCTACAAACTAACAACTCACAACATACCTCACGGTTACAGGACACCTAAGGGCAAAAGGACCACCCCAGGTGACCAATCCCTAAGTTTTCACAATTTTTCCACAATATTAACACCCAATCTCATGCATGAAAAGTACAGGGCGCAATTATAGGCCTTCAACTCCATGCACAACACTGCCTCCATGTAGTTGTGACCAAAATTTCCTAGTTTAGAGGGTGCGTTCGCGAGATCTGAGTCACATTTCCAGGCCAACCTACAAACCACTACCTAGAAATTCATGTAACTTCCCAAAATGATAAGTAACATGATGAAAAAGTTAATCCTACAGAATTTGAACAAAACTTGACCAGTTCATACCTAATACATAACAAACATGTCATCAAACACATCGAAAACATATGAGCTACAACTCATGAATGCGAATCTGATAATAAGGTCTTAAAATCCATCTTATAATCATCAAGAAGACTTTATACCCTCTCCACATCACTGCAATAACACTCATTAGTCCATGCATTCATCATCCATTCAATATATTATCAAAACATGTAAGGAGACATAGATAGAATACCTCATATAATCAAGATATAACAATCTTATAACCAGAATTGAAACCATGGAAAATTAGTCATAAGATAACCATCAGAATCAACACATATGCTCATATATAACAATAGGAAAATACTTCATATTAACATATGAAAATACCAACCAAGTTAGGGACTTCCATGTACCACCCGACCATAGATTAGGCAAAACCAAATATTTATTTCATCCAATCACCCCCACGCTATATTCCAAGCATGAATGTGGATTATCATTGAATAAACCAAAAAAAAAACCAAAACAAGGCTTTAAGAGGCCAAACCACCTCAACCCTCAACAATAGTGATTCCACTTCTATAGTTGTAAATCACTAACATCAACCAAATTGGTCTCTACCCAAGTTTTCCAGGGCTCCATGAACTAGTAACACAACCCACAACCTTCTAGGGCTCCATAGAATTTGTCTAGCTCGACTCTGGGGACTAGTAACTTAACCCACCAAGGGCTCGAGAGTATTTGTCCCAACCTAGGCTTTAGGACTAGTAACTAAACACAAGTTGTTCCAAGGCTTCTAGAGTGTTTTTTCCAATCTACGGCCATAAGAAACATGAACACCAATAAAAAAAATCTGCAACACCATGCTTATCCAGGAAATGGCAAGGAAAGGCTAAAACCACTATCAATCTAGTCAATCCTCCATGCCATTGAAAACACGTATCCAGATAATCACATGCATATATGATGCATCCAAAAATAAACAAGGAGATTATAAATGCAACCTGGTACTCACAAATCAGTCCAACTGTAGTTTTTTATCCCATTGTCTCCTTATGCTTCCTTCCCTTCATTTTTCTTCTTTCTCTAATCCAAGTGAAAAATATAATGCTCCAAGAATGCTTTAAGTGTGAAAGAGTATGAGAGAGAGATAATGAACAATGGTTCCAAATCAAAAACTATTAAAAGGCTATGTACTAATCCTCAGAATCATTTTTATCATTGAGGCCTTTATTTTCTTCATTTTCCTTCATTTTTCCTCTAATTTCCTTCTCATGCAAATATGTGTCCCTTCACCTTCCTTTTCTCCTATTTTCCTTTATTTTCATAATTAAATGCCAGTAAATGCCTATTTTCCTTTTCCAATTCCGTTGCTAATTTTCATAGCCATTTACTATGACAAGTGATACCCATCACTATGTTTCCCCAACATTCATCTTGGAATATGTGTCCCATGACCTTGGCCTTATTGTATTTACATGGAAAATCAACTAGTGGTTGTTACAATCCACTTAGTACCTATGGTACAACATCAACATCAACATCAACTAGTCACAATTATCTAGTCAATGCCTTAGCCTCATGGTATCTATACTAGTCCTTATTTACCATCACATGACTATTCCACATAGTCCAGATGAAACTCCAAATGGCCTCAACCTAGGCCGAATGCCAAAACATGTTATCTCTAGACATAAATATGATTATTTCTCTCAAATATCTGAGGAAATCTCTCTAAATAGAGATCTAAGCACTTATCTAAATCATTCGAGTGGATCTCTCAGAGATCCAAGCAACTCTCTCATAGATTCAAGCAGGATCCTAAGAGGCACCAACTAGCCTCTACAAGACCATTCTCCCAAATTACAACCATAATACTTGACATAGGGAGAATGTCTTTCTGTTTGATCATTCTTCCTAATTCCATTCAATGTACTTGATACATGGATAACATTCCTAATTCTGATTAGAGTCCATGATAAGAAGAATATGATCCATGATGCTACCTAATCTATCAAACCATTCTCCCTAATATTGGTTAATTTACTTGGCACAAGGATAACATCCCCAATTCTATGAGAAACCCTATCCATGATGCAATCATCATCCTTGCTTCTTCTTAAGTAGGGAGGAAATTTCCACAAGCCCAATCTTGTCAAAAAGGTGTAAAAAATTCCCTCTAGAAAGAGGTTTTGATAGAATGTGGACTATCTACTCATCAGTGGAGATATACTCGAGCTTCACTGCACCTGTAATTTATCATCATACAATCCTAAAAGTTCATATGAATCCATATTACTTCTCAATTTGTGAATCTAACTGCAATATACTTATCCTCTGCCATACGGGATGACTTTCTCATTCATTATAACCAGGCCAAAACTCAAGCTAAATCTAGGAATCCTTGTAGCTTTGTGTGATCCATCATCACATTTGCATAGGTGTTCAATCTCATTCCTAAGGTTTCTTTGACTCTAGCAAAGATTGATTTAGTTGACTAACCTTGACCTTCATCTTTGATCCCAAAGCCAACAATTTAGATTATCGCTTTCTATAGAGATGCTTACTCATATATCTTGAGCATAGAGACTTCTATAGCACATTGATCAATGTCATGCCTTCTTGTGAAATTATGTCCTAGACATATCATAGACCATAAGTGATTGTAAGTTGGCCCCTTATTATCACCATTTTATATTTTGAGGCCATAACTTTTGGAAAAAAATCACTTGTTTATTTTGGATTTGAACGTAATATAAGGTTCCTATATCTTTAGCTTTGCTAGCAAACAAAGATAAAATCATCTTATTGCATAGGTTTAGATGTGATCTTCAACTTCATTTCCTCCCCAAAGCTCTAATACCATGTTGAAAAAAATAGAGTGCAATGGATACACAAATTAATTCTAAAATATGGTAATTACTTGTGAATATATATTATAGTTTTTTTATCTTCATCAAGCAATCACACTTCAAAAACTGAACTAATAACCATGAAAGGAAAGTAGAGATCACAATAGTGAAAACTTAGGATATGTGAGATCATGCATGTAAGAGAGAAAGAGATATGTGAGTGATAGGTGAATGTGGAAAATGGAAATTTTGAAGTGTATTTTACACTCAATATACCAAGAAGGCATGTCCCATTGTAAATTAGATCATGAATCTTCGTAAATTAAATTCTAGTAAGTCTGTGCATTTACATTTTTACTCATTATTTGTTAAAGTGTTGAAGAACACATAAATAATGGTGGGAGGTAACTCTAGGTAAGTATATTTACTTACATCTTGTGCATTATCCCTTCTTTTATGCAAATACTTACTTAAGTTATGGAGGGTAGTAATTGATGGTAAATATGTTATTTACATGAGTATGAGCTATTTTCAAGGATCATAATTTTAGGTGGTTTTGTTGATTTATTTTCTTTTAATTTTCTTTATTCTAATTAAAATTTTAATTTTATTTTGTGTTTTTATATAGTATTATAAATACATCAAGGGTTATGAAGGTTGACCAGAGCTACATTATTAAATAAATGCATGCTTACTTGTAGTTAGTTCCGAGTTTTAATATTGTTAATCCCATAGCTAGATGCAAAACTATTTCTTCCTATTGGATGGTCCTTTGGGTTTGCCTTATATATTTCCTCCTTGCTCTAATGAGATATGCATGGGCTACTCTTCAAATGAAAATCCAATTGCCTCATGCCTAAAAAAAGAACTTCAAAAACCTTTGATGGGGAAATGAGTATAAAGTCCAAATAGACTCAAAGTCCAAGACACAATGTATCCCAAAAATCAGGGAATGTTGACCTAAAATTTAGAATCTTGTCTTTCTCTAATGTTGTAACAATATGACTAGTAAGCCTCAAGTTGGTAGTATGAGTTTGATTAATAAAAAATCAAACTCATGCTTGCAGAGAAGGAAATCAAGGGTATGAGGGGTAAATATTCCATTAAAATAACTTGAGACGTGCATAAGGTATTAATCCCTTTGAAATTCATGCCATTTCAGTGGGCCAAACCACAACAAGAATGGAAACCTGGTGGGAAACTCTGTCAATCTCACCATCAAATCATTGTTCCATCGACAAATTTCATTCTTTGTTATGATATAACACTATTCAAAATAGTGAGTTTAATTTGAAAATATATGTGATGTAATGGATACCATTTGAAACTTTCCCCCTCTAAGCGAATCCAACATACAACAATCTCCACTTATGGTTTCAAGCTAATTTTTAAAGTGAACTTTTGTTCTTAGTAGACGTGTGACATGATTTTGTTGCATCAATTATTTATGTGTAGTTTATATATAAAAAAAATCATTCCTTTGTTTCTAATTGGAATTTGTTCTTTAAAACATAAATTATTGACTACAACTACATCTTTAGTTGTCTAAGATCACAAGCCATATCGTGATTCTAGATTTCTCTTTTGATGTTGAGGATATGAAAATTTTAAATTCTTGATACATTTTTTTCCTTTCATGGATACTAAATAATAATCATTCTCTCTGGTTTCAGGAAATAAAATAGCAAAAAAGTATGCTTCATCTTGATACAACATTTTCCTTTCATGGATATTAAATGCTCATCGTCCTTCTTGGCTAATATCTTCCTTTCATGGATACTAAATACCCATCATTCCTCTTGGTTTGAGGAAACGAGATGGCATCAAAATTATGGTTTCTTGCCCTCATTCCAAGAATGATACCATCAAAGAATAACTTGACCTACAAGATGTGGAGAGGGAGACAACTTGGTGATCCGGAGGTCAAAAAATAGTTTAAAAAATGAAAGTGCTCGAAATCTCCCAAAATCGATGTCAAGTCGTAGTGTTTGTCATCTGTGACATCGTATGAGGAAGTTATGGTGTTATAAAGTTTTTGACCAATAGTTAAAAATTCAAATCAAGATTGGCTGGCCTGCTGACTAGGCAGTCCATACAACTTATGTCATCAGTTGACTGTGTAGGGTATGGTTGGCAGTGAACCAATCAGATCATTACTTGTGGCATCA
This sequence comes from Pinus taeda, assembly GCA_000404065.3. Lineage (NCBI taxonomy): Eukaryota > Viridiplantae > Streptophyta > Pinopsida > Pinales > Pinaceae > Pinus > Pinus taeda. The sequence continues at coordinate 103,062 of APFE031751763.1, forward strand.
TCATACATGTGCAGGTGGCACATTTTGATTGGTGGTTAGGTTTGAGGTGGCCCAATAAGCAGCTACCACGTGGCCCTCTATGATTGGACAAAATTTTTATAATGGGCTCAAGGGCCTCGGCAGGGTTTGACCCCTAGACCTCCTGCACAACAACACAATGCTCTACCACCAAGCCATGACATTGGTTCTTAACAAGAATATGTCATCGGTTATATTTAAAGTCAATTTGAAACAAGTGTTTTTAATTTTGCATGTTATGCTATTTTGGCTTGATGATGAGTCCATTTGTATGGGACTTTTGGGATGAGAATTTACATGTCATCCAGTATGTCTACAGTTGTGTCAAGCATTCACTTATACAAGTGTTTTGATGTGAATCTTGTTTGTGAATTTGATCTTTCGTAAAAATTATGCAGAAGATGACCATGGTAATGTGGAAAAAGCTAAGCATGTCATTGAACAAATGCAACCACTGCATCTAAGAGTATACGTGTCGATTAAGGACATTGAAGCAAAGTACAAAGAAATCTATGTTGAGCATAGTTACTTATGATTTCTAGGTGGAAAATCAAGTTTGGGTTCAATAGAAGAAGGACTTTAAGGTGAAGTTTTTTTAAGCTAAAAAAAATATGGTTTTGGAGAGAATGCTCAGATTCCATGCATCGAATGTTTTGTTCCTACATGTTTAGAAGAATTGCAGCAAGCCACAATTCTTGTCAGGAAGATAAGGACTTCACGTAAAAGGCAGGTGGAGTAGATTGATTGGGGCTTAAATGCGCCAATTCAAATAGAACAAGAAGGATTGAGATAAGGAAAATTAACGATATTTTTCCAGGCTTATTTACTGATTGAAGCTAGACTTTTGGAGGTCCAAAAGTTCCTAGTGGGGAGGTATGACTTGGAGATAAAAAATAGGTTCAAAATTGAAAGTTCTTTGAATCTCCTGAAACTAATGTTAAGTCATAGTGTTCATCATCCTTATTCAAATGACGCTTGAAACGGATCAATCCGAAATTGTATCAGGAAGTTATGGCTTTCTAATGCTTTTGACCAATAACTAAAAGGTCAATCCTAGGGTTGACTAGGCTACTGATAGGGCAATTTGTATAACTCACATCATCAGCTAATAGTGCAAGGTACGGTTAGCGGTGGAACAATTAGGTCTTGAGACGTGGCATCATCGTATAGGTGCATGTGCCACATTTGGATTTGTTGTTAGGTTTGAGGTGGCCCAATAAGTGGTTGCCACATGGCCTAATTGGAGGGTGCCACGTGGCCCTCTATGATTGAAATTTTTTTTATAACTCGCCCAAGGACCTTGGCATTGTTCGACCCCTAGACATCCTTCATAACAACAGAGTGCTCTACTACTAGGCCACGATGTTGGTTCTTAAAAACCGTAGGTCGTGAGTTATATTTAAAGTCAATTGGTTCAGCGTTTCGGAGGAGGGGTCGAGCTGTAAGCACTAGCCCTTGGTCACACTACCATCATATTCCCATAGCATGGGCAGAAGGGAGTGGGGTGGGCCACTTGGCCCTAGCCCACGGACCTATCGACACCCATAGGACCCTTGGCGAACAATTAGGAGGTGTGTTGGTGAAGAGGACAAGGACTAAGCACCAGTCTCGGTCACATGTGCTCTCCACAGGACCGTGCAGAAGGTTAGGCAGAGGTGTCAGGCAGATAAGCCCTAGCCCCCAATTCTTGTCAAACGGTTATGACTACGAGAGGAAACAATTAGAATCAAAATCTGTCGAGGGTAGGATATTGGACCTACCCCCCCCAACCCATATTGCCACGATGTGACCCTATCCCACTAGAATAAGAACTAAGCCAGTGGGGGTAGGCACTTAGCCTCGACCCCTCGCCACATTGCATTTATATGACCCTGATTTGGCATTTAAGAGTTACTGGCAAATTTAAACAAGTGACAAAATGCACCTTTTCTGGTAGGAATCTTGGTAGCGCCAGGTGAAATTGTCACTCAGCGGACTGTGTAAAGGGTGAAATTTTCATGCGGGTAGCGGGTTTTTCTAATTTGTAGGACATATAACAAAGCTTAGCTTGGAGAAGCATATCTTAGTTTTTAACCTTTTTGAGCTCAATAAGAGCCTATATAGGGATTTTTGAGTGTTGTGGACTCAATGGCATCCTCATTTTTATGATTTGAGGACTACATGATGGAATTTTTGTAGATTCATGTCCTTTAGTGCCAAAGACAGTCTGATTTTTGGAGCAAGTTGAACACATTTTTTAGCATGGAGAGAGCCTAGTCATAGGTTTTCCACCCTTCTAGTTTAATTTACAATAGTTGTTAGTTCAGTAGAGCAACAATTTTCAGTCTTTTCTCAATGTGCTCATGACATAAACTATTTTCAACACTTCATTGTGGAGCTGTTGTATGTTTTTGTGCTTGGATTTCAGGTGGAGTAAAAGGACCTATTATGAGAGTGTCCTTTTTCTATTGACATTCATTATTTGTTGTAGGGAGTCATATTTTTGAGTGAGATTCTTTATAGGAGAATATTTATTTGTAGGATAAACAAGGCATTCTTGTGTCAACAATTTGTGATGTACTCCTTTGCTATTGAAATCAATATATCAGACCTAGTTAGTGGAGCAGGGCCCAGAGACGTAGCGTAGGAGGGGTGAACGTGTTTATTTGTACGAGAAACAAGACATTCTTGTGTCAACAATTTTTGATGTACTCCTTTGCTATTGAAATCAATATATCATACCTAGTCAGTGGAGCAGGGCCCAGAGACGTAGCGCAGGAGGGGTGAACTTCATTATCAAATTTTGGTTTCTTCTCTTCATGTTTATCATCTTGAGTTGCACATGGATTTGTTTCTCTTTTAAGTTCATGTGAAAACTTAACTCACCATCTTTGAAGAGGTTGAGAAACTCATTTTATCTTTAAAGACCCATCTTTTTTTAACTTGCAAAGTGTCAGAGGACGATTGGGTTTTTGTAGGGAGTTGTTCTCCCATTTTCAAATCACTTGGGGACTTGACCTAATGAGTAAGCTTATAATTTGCACCACTCAACCGTTAATGCTAACCCATCATGCTATTAACACTTAAAATGTGATATTGAATTCACTCTGAAATTGACTACTTTATTTTCTGGTAGATATAGAGAGTATCCAAAAAGCATTGGTATTCCATATTTTGTTTTTGAGGAAAATTTTCAATATCTCATTTACTTCTCTCATATTTTTATATCAAAAACTTATTATATTGGGACTATATTTTTTTGTCGTAATTTAGGAAAGAACCGGTTGTTTTCCTTGCATTCATGCTTGCCAACAATGTCGATAGTGCTAATATCTTTTATTTATCTTATAATTTGACTTCCATAACCAAGTTGGTGCGGTATCAAGCAGAATTTGTTGTCACTTTTCCAAGGGATATCATTTACAACTCAAACATGGTAAAATATTTCATTTTGTTTTCCACAATCCTCTATTTTCTAGAAAAATGAAATACAAATATTAAAAGCATACGCATAATAAAGAACTGAAAAGTATTATGAACAATCAAGTTTCAATTGTTTTTTATAAAGAAATGATCATAAAGTGACATTGCTTCGAAATAATTATATGTAGTGACACACCCATCAAAATTAAACAATTTAAAAATCATAAATAATTTATTATAATTCTATTTAAAAAAAAAACTAATACATATTTAAAAAAAAACAAATTAACAATTTTTTTTTTCAATCAATCTAGGCTACATTTAGATCTTCATATACTATAACTTACAATGTTTGTTTTATAACATCCAGTACAATTGCTAATTTTATCATTTGTAAATATAATATCATCTTTTATACTAAATTTATTTCATTACAAAATACATTTAAAATTGAATACACAATTACTCTCATATCATGTATATTAATTTTGTAATGTATTCTTCTGATTAACAATTTATGATTTTTTTCACCGTACTTGAATTTAGTTCGATTTTGAAATATTGTTATGACCATTGAATATTTGACTTTAGTTCGTTTGTGAAATATTATTATGACCATTGAATCCTTTCTCTAATTGTTGTTATATATGCTTCGGCTAAACAATATTTTAGAACTCAAACTTTGATACAGTTCAACCTTTTAATTCAACATGAAGTTGTTATATTTATTTGTTATTAAAAATTAGTTTTATTAAGACACGTGGATGTCATAGATAAACATAAACCAACCATTGCATGTGCAATGGTTATGAAAACCATCACAAACATGGATTCTTAAGTGATGAAAGCAATCTTATATTTAAAAATCTCACCATTAAAGACAATAATTCTTCACTACTGCAAGAGGCATAATAGGTGCATATATAGATAGATAGACCATCATTTATAGTACTACAATGCATTTTCAAAGGTTTCTTGAGAGTAGTTTGACCAATCTCATCCCATAGGTAGGGAAATTTGAAATCTAAAATGCCCGTCAATACTTTTGCAACTCTGATAGTTGATCATTTTATCAACGAATATTGATGAACCAGAAAAATTCATGGCTGTATTTGACGGAAAAAATTACAAGTGACGTCAAATTTCATCCTTTTTGATGGCCCATAGCAAAACGAATTGGGGTTCTACTGAATTTAAGAAAAAAATTCCATCTTAATTAATTGAAATTGAACATATTTCACAAGAAGATCCTGAAGCATTCTCAGGTTCAGCTGATGAATTCCAGGGCAATGGTGGATTGGTCACATCATCTCCATTTCCTTCCAACATTTGAACGACTCTGCTCATACAAGGACGATCTCTATAGTCGTAATGAATGCACCACAACCAAATTTTGGTGAGTCGGTTTGCCCTCGCTTCATCCTCTGCTTCCATTTCTCCACCACTTCCTTCCCTTCTCAATCTCATCCCTAGCTCACCACTTTGAAGTACCTTGAAAGCCCACTTGGGAAAGTAAAATTGACTGGAATGACTCACCTTCTAGTCGAAATTATTTCTTCCCCCAACAATCACAAACTAAAACATTCCAAAACTATAGACATCTGATTTAGCTATGACGGGACCCAGATCTTTGTCACACACCTCTAGCGCAACATATCCGGGTGTCCCTCTCTCGCCTGTCATTGATACAAGGTCATCTGCTTTGGGGCAAAGTTTTGTGAGACCAAAATAAAAAACTTTTGGTGTGAAGTCGGCATCCAGCAATATATTGTGGGGTTTGATGTCGAAATGTACAATGTGTTTGTCGCAATCCTCATGTAAATATGTAATTCCACAAGTAGCACACAAAGCAGTTGTATATAGTTGTTCCCACGTTAAGACTTCCCCATTCTCTTTTTAGCCAACTATAAACTTCTCTAAAGACCCATTAACCATGCACTCATATACCAATGCACTTGTAAATCTTTCAAAGCAATACCCCAACATGAGAATCAGATTAAAGTGATATACACATCCAATAGTGGCCACTTCATTCATGAATTGGGTCTCGCTGTGCCTGTGCCTATGAAGAATCTTGACAGCCACTAGAGTGCTATTCCAAATCTTCCCTTTACACACCACACCAAAACCTCCTCGTAATTTTTCAGCAAAGTTGTTTGTGATCTTCTTGAGTTAAGAGTGTGAGTATCTGATAGGCATTTCAAAAGCACATTCCCATAGGAATTGTAAACAACATGGAATCACATTTGTTGACTTCTGAAGCTTCCCTTTATACACCACACCAAAACCTCCTTCTCCTAATTTTTTAGCAAAGTTGTTTGTGATCTTCTTGAGTTGAGAGTGTGAGTATCTGATAGGCATTTCGAAAGCATATTCCCATAGGAATTGTAAACAACATGGAATCACATTTGTTGACTTATTGTCCAAAATGACTTATGGCTAACTTCAACCTAATCCTAACGAACAAATGGAGTCAGAGAGAGTCCAGGTGCCCTAAACTTAACTCTATTGCAGCGTGTGCTTTTGGAAATATTGTGAAATTGGATGGAAAGTACCAAGTTTAAACAATTTGTTAGAAAGATTTCAAAATATTTCTAGAATTTGTTATCAAGATATAAGGTGAACATAACGAAAAGAGAAAGAGCATGGTATAAGGTCAACATAACAAAAAGAGAAAGAGCATGGAATTTCCGTGTAGAAAGTTTAAAATGTCCAACACTAAAATCTAAAATCGAATTAAGGATGTCCATGAACGTGGAGGAAATGGCATGGAATTGCGATGAAATTGGTACTACGATGAGTTTGGAGGCTGATCTTCTTTGAGTACCTTTTCCAAATTGGTGGTGTGGACAATTTATGGTAATGGGTAAAACATTGTAGGAGAAGAAGACAATGGTTTAACTTTGCAAAGAGATTATTCATTTGCAAATTATCGTTGTTGTCTTGCAAAAATAAAATGTAACATTTAAATATCATTTCAGAGCATTTGTATTGATAAATCAAGAAGGTTAATCCTCTCGAGTTAATCATGAATAAGTATTTCTAAAATTTTGTAGACAAGTTTTAGGAAACAATTGACAACCTTGATGATTTGGAGAAGGAAGTTGTATCTTTGTCTGACTTAGAAGATGTAATTTTTAGGAAGTAAATTTGCACATTGGAGGAGAAAAATAGTCAACTAGTTATGAAGGTTTGTTATTTAAAAGTCTCGATGGAATTGCTTCATGAAGAAATATATCAAAATCTTAAACAAGATTAGGATGCCTTGTCACAATAGCTTGTTAAGAAGGATGATGTCATTCAAGATTTTCAAGAGTGTAAACAACACCTTCAATTAGAAGTTAGTCACGTTTAGAATGCTCAGAAGGAGAATATTATTGTCGAGTTGTCACGCTCACCTAATGATGTTGATAATGGTTCTTTTGTTTCACCTAGCTTTGAAAAATACACCATTAGTATTCGGTCTCGTTTTCTAAGAAAAATGGGATATACCATAGGAGGATTTTGGAAGAATGGATAGTGCATCATTTAACCCTACATTGTAGATATCAAGCACATTTTTTGGATATGATCTTGTTGCTACTCCATTACCTACATCCAGCTTTGTTGAGACTAGAGAATTGTCATTTGTTGGTAGAGGAATTTAGACTAAAGTGTTGGAAGAATATTCTCATGGTAATTGTGATAAATAGATCGATGACATGGTTGTTAATGTCATCCCACATGGCAATGTTGTTGCACTCTAAAACTAAGATATATAAACATTCTCATCAAAGGAACTCACACAGGCATCAACATTCTTAGTCACATAGTAGCGCTACACTAAGATCATTGCAAAAGAGACATGAAATCATAAACCATAGACCAACGCCAACCATCAAGATCCATCATAGTTGGATCAATGGATGCTCATGGAGTCATGTGAACAAATGTTTCTAGAATTCATATCGTTGTGTTTGATTAGTTGTGTAGTCATATAAAGTTCTTATTAGTTGTTGATTTTCACTACTCCCTAAGTTGTGATTTATGGGGGGAATTTGTTCATATGAGATATTATTGATTCTCACTCCTCTCATAGTTGTGTTTCATGGAAAAAGTTAGCTGATGATAGATACTATTGTCATTGGTTTGTTGTTGTTAACTGTTGTGAGTTCCTATGTTTCATCAACATGATGGTGACAATGTTCATACATCTTCATAAGTTTTATTGTACCGCATTTGAGCTCAACTTGCCATACAAGCCTCATTTTTTATTTGTTGGTTGATGGTGTTTCTTTTGTTTGAAGCCTTTGTCCTGGTTCTTTACCATCACCTAGTTTCTAAGAAGCATTTATGAGGAAGTTGGCAGTGTTTTCCTTTTTTGTGCCTCATCAACATCTTCTACTTCATAGTTCAACCAAACTCACTAAGGTCTCATCGCTCTCATATTCACAATTTTGGTACTTCAAATTATTGTACTTCTTGATTGGAGTGAGCCTTTACTTTTGTCATTTAGTGGATTGTTCTAGGATCTATAGTTTCAACTCCATTATTATCTAAGCACTAACACCTTTCTCTCTATTAGAGAGGATTTTTTTCTTAATGGTCTTTCTCCTTGTCTCAACTTATGAAAGTTTGTACCTGGGTAGCTTATCATGCCTCATTGCTGGGACCAAATTTTATATTTATCGTTACTCCCCATGTTTAGCTTAAGTGGGGTGTTAGAGTTTATTTTTTCCAACACTTCCTTTCCCAATGAGATAACTATATTGAGTTGTAAGCTCACATAAGTATTTTCATCCCCCAAATTGTCATAGTTATCTTTAATTGACATTGAACCTCCTTTGTTACAACACAATAGAGATTTTCTATATACTTGAAAAAGAACATTACTAATAATACTAATACTTTTTGGTAAAATTCTAAATCAATCACATAATTTGATGTTTAAATAGTTATTATAGGTAAAAGATAGATATTAAAATTAACATGATATATAAAAAATGATCTTTTGAAATTTAAATATACTCATTTTATTTATCAGATTATTTAAAAAAATTGTATCAAAGTTTTCAATGAATAAATCTACTATAAATAAAAACAAAATACATTATGTATATGATAGCCACATCCAAACCGGAAAAAAGTCTAAATTTAAAATAATTGAACAATTCCTTTCCGCAAATACATGTATGAAGAGGAGGAAATGGAATTGCGTGTATTAAGAGGAAGAGAATGAATTGTAAACAACATGGAATCGCAGTCTCCAAGTATGGAGTTTTTATGGAAAAAGTGACCTTTTGATTCGATAGTCGCGACTTCAAACCAACCTCAACGAATTGATGGAGTTGGAACTTTTTTATTAACGGTGACCGTGAAAGAAACGACATGGATTTGTAGTGCAGAAAGAGTAGAATAAAAATTATATAACAATCATTATAACTAGATAATAACAAACATATTTACACATAATATACAAGAGGAAAAGAACTCTTATTAACATATGCAAAATGCAACCAGGTCAAAGACTTCCACGTCCCACCCGACCATAGATTGGGCTGGACCAAAGCTTTCTTTCATCTAATCACCCTCGTGCCATATTCCAAGCATGAATGTGGGACTTTGAACAAAACAATGAGGACTTTCTCGGGCTTTACCGCAATCCACCAAGGCATTCATAATCCCAAACAAGAAACATACACTACCATGCTTTACTGCAATCCCAACATATATTGGTCCAGAGATCACTAGGCCTATATAAGCATGGATGCCTCTAGATCTCTCCACCTAAACCATGAGGAATTTGTTTGTCTCCACCTCTAGGATTTACCGTACACCTTGCCATTCACTGGTCGAGGATTCCTAGGCCTAACAAGGCTCCACCCTCTAGGCTTGATCGTATATCCCACCATTCACTAGTCGAGGACTCCTAGGCCTACTGCGGGCATACACAATCTGACTTTATCGCAATTCCACCTTCACCGGTCCAGGGATTCCTAGGCCTTGTGTTTCTCCCCGCGACCACCCCACTCAGCTTTGAAACCATCCAGCAATCCAGCTCAACCAAGTAAGAGACACCCCATCACACCATGACTATCTGTAAATGGAACGGCAAAGCTGAAAATCATTGTCACACTTGGCAAGACCCATGCCAATGAAAACAAGAGAACCAAATACACACATACATGTACCATGCATGCCAAAAGTAAGAAGGAAATCATACATGCAACTCGATACCTGCAAGTAATTCCGTTGTAGCCACTAGTTCTCGCACTTCCTTGCATGATTTTTTCTTTCCTTTGCTTTATTTGTCCTTCTTTAGCTTTTCTTCCTCCAATGCTAGAGTTCTCTAAGAATGCTCTAAGTGTGCAAGAGTATGAGAGAGAGAGAGTAGAGAGAGAACTCCAAGCTATAACTGACAAAAAGCTATGAACCAATCCGCAAAAGCCTTGTTATTAATGAGGCCTTTATTTTCTTCAATTTTCATTATTTTTCCTTCATTTTCCTTCTCACATGCAACCTATCACCTTTCACATTCCTTTTCTCCCAATTTTCATTATTTTCATAAATAAAATGCCTATTAATGCATCTTGCCTTTCCAAAGCCTTTTCCATTTCCTTTGCCAATTTCCTTAGCCATAATAAACCAAATGAACAGCCACACTAGGATGTTTTTCCCAATATTCAACCCTTAATAAGTGTCCCATGACCTTGGTTATTTTTTTTTCCTTTATTAACTTTATTACATGGATTTTTAACTCGAGGTTGTTACAGAGTTTGGGCACAGGCACCCAGTTAACTGTCCTACAAATTTCACTTTTTCGGCAAAATTTCTACTGCTCTCAAGCCAATTTATTGCCTGGTGATTTGGTCAAAGGTGAATTTCATTGCCTAGTTAGGCAGATTTGCCATTTTGTAGGATAGATAGTAGATAAATGTTCAAGGAGGCCTAACTTGGCCATTTTTAGTCTTTTTGAGCCCAAGAAGAGCCTACACATAGGTTTTTGGGTGTTATGGACACAATGGCAACATTATTTTTGTGTTTTGAGCATTGTATGTTGGACAATTTGCAGAGCGAGGTCCTTTTGGGTTGCAGACAAAGACTATTTTGAGGCCATATGGAGACCTGTTTTAATATGGAAAGAGCCTAGACAAGGGTTTTCAAGCCTTTCGGATGCATCAACATTTGTTTCTTCATTAGAGTAGCCAATTTTTCAATCTATTCCCAGTATCATGGTGGGAAAGACAACTTTGGCACTTCATTATAAAGCAGATGAATTTGTGTTTGTTTTTTATCTCATAATGAATACAAGGACCTGTTGCCACATTCAATGAGAGAGTCATTTTCTTTTGGTGCCATCATTTATTTGCTAAAAGGAGTCAACTTGTGAGTGAGAGTTCTCTAAAGGAGAACGTTCTTAGAAGGAGACACAGTGCCACTCTAGAAGGAGGTTTACTCTATGAATCAAAGATTTGTAATGCACTCTTTTTGTTGTTGAGATCAATAAAGCAGTCTAGCCATTGGAACAGGGCCTGGAGACATAGCCCAAGAGGGTGAACTTCGTTATCACATGCTTCTTCTCTTCTTCATTTTTACCATGTTGGATTGCATATGATTGTGTTTCATCTTTAAGTTCGTTTAAAAATAACTATTCACGTTTAAACAAATTACGAACTAAGTTAACTTTTGAAGACCCAAAATTGATCAAAACTTGCAAAGTGTCAAAGGATGCTTGATTTTCAGATCAATGTGAAAGGCCAACTAGTACTACCTCATCAAACATGTGATATCGTGCATCACCAATGTGCATAAAGACAAGTCTAGATTTCACTAGTAAATGTCAACCAAAACAAGAAAATAATGAGTTCTACCAAAAAAAATGTGTTTTACTATTAAAAAAAAATAGAATGAAAAAATAACAATAAAAACCTTAAAAAACATCCTAAAAATAAAGACAATAACTAAAGTGGTTGCTATAAGAATACATAAACAAAAATAAAGACAATAATTAAAGTTGCTATAAAAATACATAGACTATTGTTTCGAGAACCTAAAAGGCTACGCCTACCCCAAAGAAGAAGTGAAACATGAAATGCACCGAAATTTAAAATATAATAAAAAAAGAGAGATAATTTTTATTAAAAGTAGTCCATATACTAAATAAAATTAAAATATCAAGATGGGATTATTCCATTTACTTTTTGTAAACAAGTTTCTTCCATTTCATACTCGTATTGAAATTAAGGGTAAACTTATTCTTTGAATATTTTGGATTTCAAAAATTAAATACTAAATTGGCTGGCTTCTTTTATTGCTTCACTTTGTTTTCTAAAATTGTTATTAAATAAATGGTTTTTAGCATCATTTTTTTTATGGGTTGGATCTCAGAGAAAAAGTTAATTCAACGTCAGTAAATGCCTAAGATATGTTTCTTAGTGGGATGATCGATGTTAGGACCATTAGATGATGATTCAATATGTATGGCTTTAGACATGATGTGGCAGTGTGAAATCAGAATATGGTAACACAGGGACAAAGCTTATCTCCAATACAGAAAATAGTGGTCACGTATAACAAAATTGGGCGTAGTAAGTTTGTCTACAAGCAGGAAGTCTATTCACCCGCCCTTTTCAGGGAGCTTTCTAGTCTTCACCGACGAGAGATGGCGTGTCGAATTTCACTCGTTTTTCGCGGACAGCGGAAGCAACATCGAAACTTCGTGCCAGGAAATAAAGTAACAACGAAATTACAGACTTTCCCGGTGATAAGTCAAGCAAAGTCTAATTGGCGTGTTGACTTTGAAGTCTACTGAATCTGCAATGCAATTTCATGCCGTTTCCCTCACGCCCACTCTCTCTAATTCCATCTCCTTTCTTTCTTTTTCTTAATGTATTTGCGTTTGCAGAACCCGCTTCTTACATTTCTTGTCAATCGCCTCCTCTCTTTAAGTTGAAGGCGCTGTTTATTATTTTTATCTCCATCAGCAGAGCAGAGCAGAACATGAGAATACGTGTTTTTCTTCTTCCCAGTTCAATGCCTCTCACTGTTCATCTTTGCCTCCTTGTTACATCTGCTCTCCTCCTCTTCCTCTGCTCCGCAAGATCATGTCTCGGGGATTGTCTTTATAATCCACGTTGTGGGGACGTTGAATTCAGTTATCCTTTTGTGAACAAAGACAACAGCGGGTGCGGTGAATCTGACTTTCAGTTTGAGTGTGAAGAACCAGATGACCACAACGGCCTTCCTCTGCTAGATATCGACCCATACAAATATCGCTTATTGACGACCGGTTCCGTGGGGGAACATGGCAGCCATAACCTGACAATTGTTTTCGACTGGCGCCAGAATAATAACTTATGTAATAGTGCTCACAACAATCCATCATTGTGGCATGACTCCGAGTTTTTCCATATTGCCGATGGATACACCAATGTGACATTTTGGATTGGCTGCAACGAGGAAGAAATAGAAGGTCATGGATTCAATGTGTTAAATTATCCCCAGGAATGTGAAGTTAAATGGACCTACAGTGAGGATTCAGGCTTATACTCACGAGGCTCAGAATACTGTCAAATGCATTTTCAATTACCAATTCCGAATGTTCATCCCCCGCTCAATAATATTGACGGTTTACTACAGATGGGTTTTAATATAACGTGGTATTACGACCCGAGCAATGGTAGGTTTCCCAATAGCCTACCACAAATTTACTTACAAAGTTCAGTGAGTGAATTCTCTTGATCTGTAAAGATATATTAAATGCTTCATTTTACCACCACTTTTGAATCATGTTATGTATGTGTTTCCCGATCTGTCAAATGTGCATTATCTTACACAAAACTGTGGATCATTGAATTGATGCAGGAGGTTCAAAGTTTGAACCTTTTGCAAAACTACTTTGGACTTGAAGTTCAGTTAAGATGTAAAGATACTAGAAGTTCAGTTAAGAAAGTCAATAAGCTAATTGCCGTTCGTATATGTGAATCAGGAAAGAAGGCTACGAATGGCGTTACAATAGGTAAAGATACTCTCCCAAGTATTTTCCCAGTACTTGGATTTGGTTAGGTTTCTTGATTGCTAAAATTATTTTGACAACTCCAGGTGTTTCCGTTGGAGCTGCTGTACTATTGAGCGCAGCAGGGTTATTAGTGGGTATAACGTTATATGCCAAGAGGAGGAGAAAAGCCGCTTCTCGCTGCTCTGTTTCGAAGGTGGAGGAATTCCTAAAGGAATATGCTGATCAAATGCCAACCAGATATTCGCTCTCACAAATCAAGAAGATCACAAACAACTTTGCCGAAAAATTGGGAGAAGGGGGTTTTGGCGTTGTGTATAAAGGAAAGCTTAGAAACGGCACTCTAGTGGCTGTTAAGCTTCTGGATAGACATCGGCAGGGCGAGAGCACCGACTTCATGAACGAAGTGGCCACCATTGGGCGGCTCCATCACGTCAATTTGGTTCGTCTTTTGGGGTATTGCTTTGAAAGCTTTACCAGCGCACTGGTATATGAATTCATGGCTAATGGGTCTCTGGAGAAATTTATCTTCGCTGGAAAGGAGAAGGGGAGATTGTTAACGTGGGAAAATTTGTATTCAATAGCTTTGGGCGCTGCTCGTGGAATTGCATATTTACACCAAGATTGCGAGAAGCGCATCATACACTTCGACATCAAACCTCACAATATATTGCTGGACGCCGACTTCACACCAAAAGTTTCTGATTTCGGTCTCGCAAAACTTTGTAGGAAGGGAGACGACCATATCTCAATGACTGCCACGAGAAGAACGCCGGGATATGTTGCGCCAGAGGTGTTTGACAGGACTCTGGGACCTGCTACAGATAAGTCAGACGTCTATAGTTTTGGGATGCTTTTGTTAGAGATTGTCGGGGAAAGAAAGAACTTCGATTCAAAGGTGAGCCACTCCAGCCAGTTTTACTTTCCGGAATGGGCTTTCAAGCTGCTTGAGCGAGGGGAGTTGGGAATGAGATTGAGAGGAGGAGAAGTGGAAGCAGAAGATGAGGAGAAGGCAAGAAGAATGACTAAAGTGGGATTATGGTGCATCCAATACAACTACAATGATCGCCCAAGTATGAGCAGCGTTGTGCAAATGCTACAAGAAAATGGAGGCGAAGTCGCCAATCCTCCTTTGCCCTCGAATCCCCACTCAGCTTCACCTGAAAACCCCTTATTGTCTTCTGCAGAAGAATCTTCTTCAATTGAAATTAGATCGTAGATTTTCGGGTTACAGACTGGGTTATTTAATCGAGTCTTGATTGACATCCAGAGAAATTTCATTCATACAGGCCTAAGCAGGTAACTGAGATTGGGTTATTTAATCGTCTTTGTTGAAATTAAGGGAAATTTCATTTGTTCAGGTCTAGGCAGGTAATCAGGTCTTTGTTGTTACTGATACTCTTTATACTAGTAACGTGTCTGGTTAGGGTGTGCTCTCAATGGCGGTGGACGCCACGCGTAAATTGCCCAATATTTTGGTTTCTTTATGTTAAATTTTATCTTTCTCCATAGTTTATTTGATGATAGAATATAATTTTTGGAAAAAGTCAAAATATATTTTTGATTTTTTTTTAATCTGGCCAAAATGGAAAGAATCTGTCTATAGTAAATAATAAAATAGGTTTTTAATAGAGTCCATTAAGCTTATAAAAGGGGAGAGAATCTAAGCATTTGGGGTGTTGGGGTTTATCTATATTGTTGTGTTTTTCTTGAGAACTTGGCATGGCCAGTTGGAGTTTGATCCTAAGGACTAAAACCTTGTAGCTGTTATTTTGTATGAGCATGTACTATTTTCTTCAGTTATTAATATAAATATAGGTTGCATTTTTTGATCTATTTTGTGTTCAGTGTTTTTACTCCAAGAATTTTTAGAACATCTAGAGTGTACTTAATTGGTGAGAAATTTTGATATTTGGAAGTTTACAATTTTGTTTTTGTTAATGTAAGAGAATAACTATTTTTAAAATTATTGGAAAATAATGCTTACATTAGTAAATTGATAGATTAAGTTTCTAAGTTGTTGGAACTCTTTGTTTATAATCTATTGGATAGCATTAACACTATTTATGTGGCTTGTAATTTTACTTTAAAAGTAATAAAAAATAGTTTTCAGGATTATCTATCTCTTATATGTAATCCTTAAATTTTTATATATAAGCTTATCTCTTTCCAAAAAAAATGGAAAAGATCTATATTTTTTATTTTTATTTTCTCAATGCATAAATAGGACACACTGTGTTTTATGACAGTGTGTTGTATTTAGTGTTTATGTGAGATTTCTTATATAAAATTTTGGGTTTTGAGATTACAGTGTTTCTCAACAATGTAAGCTTTTGTTGTATTATGCTATGCCTCTAGCCTTTTATGTTGTTCAGTTATTTCTCAAGTAGGCAGAGAATGATAATAAATAGTAGAGATGCCATCAAATAAATTGAAAGTTAAATTTGGCGCTCTAGCCTCTACTGTTGTTCAGTTATTTCTAGAGTATGCAGAAAATGATGATAAATTGTAGAAATGCCATCAAATAAATTGAAAGTTAAATTTGACCAAATAAATAATTTTTTTTGGCAAATTGGCTTATTAAATTGGCCAAAAGAGTAGGTTTCATCTTTTTTCCATGGTGTATTAGATAATAGAATATAATTTTTGGAAAAAGGTTAAAATATATTTTTCATTTGTTAATGTGCGAATTTAAACCATTCTTAAAATTGAAAGTTAAATTTCACCAAACTATTGCTTAAAAAATAAGAAATAAAAAACTCGATACTGTGATGAAATGTCAACAACAACACGTGATCCATATAATTGGAGATCTCTTCATATCTTCTATGGGTCGAGTTTCTTCGCAACATTGACCGGTGCTTTTTATTCAAGGTTTTCAATTATTTGTAAATGCTTTCGTATATTCTCATGCCGAATTGGCTTAAGGAATTGAATACTTTAATGATTCCGTTCCGTTAGTATATTAATATGTAAATTTGGTAAGGCATTTTACAGATTTTATATTTGAAAAAAAGAAATTGCAAAACGGGTAAATTTTGTATTAATAAAACAAAAAAATTGAAACACATTTCGTATATCTTCAGAATTCTTTGGAGGATAGCGATTACCAGGTTTCAGCGTACTACAAAACTATGATCACCGGTGGGGAATTCAATTCATTTTCTATTGTTTATCATTGAAAAAAGGTGAGTTTGTTTATAGTAATTTCAGTTAGAAAACAATTGGATTAGATAGGGATTAGTTAAGAGAAGCTTTAATTTTGCTGAAAAGACTGTTTTGTCATTTATCCAATTTTCCTCCAAAAATTTAAATTTGGGATTTAATAATATCATAGTTGTGTGTATTCCGGTCTCAATCCATTTGTGGATGTTCCAGTCTTTATTTATGAACCAAGGGTTGAAATCCTGAGCTAATTTATGCCCTTTTTAGATGAGGATGTTTTTTTATAATTTCAGAGTTTATATGTATTTATTATTGAGTAAGATATAAATTTATATAGAGATTATTTTAAGCTTATTTTTAAATATCTATATTTAATTTTAATAATTGAATTTAATAATCTAATATTTCATTATTTATAATAATTTAAATTTTGAGTTTTTATATTTATATTATTGGATTTTTTTTACATATTTTTTCAATCCTCGATATTGATAAATCTAATGCATGTTGTCCATCATTGCTTGTGGACCATCTTAAATAAGACCATTTTTTAACATCTTAGACATTAGAGGATAATGTTGGAGAAAAATACATACAAGTATTCTTGTGAAATGGAGATTTCACTACGTTTGTTTCAAGTTTTGAATATAATGATTGTTCATTTTAGTATTTTAAAATATTGAAAAACTAGGTACTTGTAAGATGCATATTTTCTTTTCTTTTTTTTTTTAATTGAATTTGAAAGAGTTGATTTTTTTTTTCACATTGAATTTGTAGGAATAGACCTACAGGCCTTCTAGTTACCCACCTCTACACATTGATGAAGAAAACCGCTCACTTAAAAGGGAGAATCGAAACCTGGGATATGTCACTTCTAGGAATGGGGAGGCCCTAACTGTTGTAATCCTTTGGGATTTCTGTATAGTTAGGGATTTAGTTATAAATTAGGTATTTCTAGTTATAACTGTTTCAGTTATATTTTTCAAGTATAAATGTAACCTTCATTGAATGAATTAATGCATAGATTCCAACATTTGAATCAATGGAATTCTCCAGACTTCTTATCAGTGGTACCAGAGCCTGGATCGAACTTTGTTGACCTAGAACGTCTAGATCCTCCATTATTGTAAATCAACGAAGAAGATGTGATTGTTGACTTGAATACTTAACTGTGAGAAACGATGGTAGAGGTGTGACCTGGTAGTGTGCGCAACAACATTGATGGAGTCAACGACATTGGTAGAGGTGTGCTTGGTGGAAACTCTGCTATGGAATTCTTTTAATATTGGTGGAGACTCTGCTCTGTTTGCTTTTAATATACAACCATTGGGTTGCTAATAGTTTTTTTGTTTGTTTGTTTGTTTTTGTGTCTTTTTTTTTGATAAGTTAATACAAAAAATATTAAAAAAAGGGAAATTTATGCTGTAATGATTGAAACATAATTTTTTTAAAAGAATTTTGTTCTTGTAATCATAAAAGTTCTTTTTAAGAATTTTGTCATTATCTGAAAAAAATATGAACTCCTTGGTTTCTTTAATTGGGATTATTCTGTCCGAAAAGGAAAATTACCAGGAATGGTTCATGAAGGTTAAAAATACACTTATTTTTAATGATTTGTGGGATGGAATCTGTGAAGGAAAAGAAGGGAATTCAACAGATAAGTCTGATGAGGAGAAACAATTAGCAATCTAGCAAAGTAAGGATAAAAAGGCCTATGCCTTAATTTCCACTTCAGTCTCAAAAGAGATAAGAAGATACATTGCTCAGAATAAAACAACATATGATGCCATAATAAAACTAAAAGAGATTTATGATTCACATTCTGAAATGGAGATAATTCAGTTATTGTTGAAGTTATTTAATTTGGAAATGCAAGATAATGATCCTCTAAAACTTTCTTCTGAAATTAAAGCCATCAATCATGAAATTGAGCATACTGGAGTTAAATTTGATCTACAACTCACTGCCTTTATAAAAGCTCTATAACCTAGTTATTCACACTAGGAATCTCTCCAAGCTAGTGGGCAATTAAAATATTTTAGATTTTGATAAATTAGTAGGGAAAATTGCAGAAAAGAGAAGGCTTTTGGCAAGAATGAAACATCACGAAATTCTAATACTGAAACCCTATGTCTTTCTCAAAAAGACCAAAAATATCAAAAAGAATATGAAAGACATACTAAGGGTAATAGAGGTCGAGGTAGGAAGAATTATAGAGGCATGGGG
Source organism: Pinus taeda (assembly GCA_000404065.3). Lineage (NCBI taxonomy): Eukaryota > Viridiplantae > Streptophyta > Pinopsida > Pinales > Pinaceae > Pinus > Pinus taeda. The sequence goes on from APFE031751763.1 coordinate 121,867, forward strand.
GGGCAGAAATATTCAGGGAGATAGACAGCAGAATGATAAACAAAGAAATTTTCCTGATAAAACAACTGTAAAATGCTTTAGATGTGGTAAAATTTGACATACAACTGCAAATTGTAGAATTCCCTAGGAGAAAATTAATGAAACAAGAGAACAAATTCTTGAAAATAAACATCATCTAATTCCAGAAAAAGGACAACCTTCTGAGAATGCACATTATGTTGTTGCTCATTGTAATTTTCATATGGAAGATATATTTAGTATCTCTTTTTCTTCATGGCATGACAGTTAGATTTTAGACACAGATGCCACTTGTCATATAACCTTTAGAAGGGATTTGTTTGAACAATTCAGTGATAATATTGATGGAGTAGTGTATTTTGTTGATAACTCTCAAATCAAACCATCGGGGATTGGTTCTATTCAGTTAAAAATTCCTATACTTTCTGATTATACTTTGAAAGATGTTCTTTACATTCCTCAGTTCCGAAGAAGTTTATTATCTCTTGTAAAAATAATACAATAGGGACATTCCATCCACATATTTGATGGTAAAGTGGAAATTCGAAGAGTAGCTAACAATGAAACTGTAATGACTGGTGTAGAAGAACATAAATTGTTGAAATTGAAAGGTGTGTCGTTTGTTACATTGACCACAGATTATTTGGTTCAGCAAAAAGATACTTTGTCATCTTCTTTATTGTGGCATGCATGCTTTGGTCTACTAATTATGAAAGTGGTCTACTAATTATGAAAGTATTAGAATTATGAGACAACAGGGGATTAAAGGACTTCCAACAGTTCCCAAAAAATTGACCTCGTGTAATGCTTGTATATTGGCAAAGCATCACAAACAATCTTTTCAAAATTCTACTTCTCGAGCTACAAGAAAATTAAGTCTCATACACTTTGATTTGTGTGGACCTATGCCTGTACCAATTGGGAATGGCAAAAAATACATACTGACTTTTATTGATGATTATTCGAGGATGTGTTGACTTTATTTGCTTAAGGAAAATTCACAAGTTTTTGATGTGTTTAAAAAATTCCATATCTTGATTACAAATGAAGCTCAACTAAATATTGGTACTATAAGAACTAATAATGGAGGATAATATACTTCACATGTATTTGAAAAATATTTGCAAGAGAATGGCATCAAAAACCAGACCACAATACCATATAATCCATAACAAAATGGTGTTATAGAACGAATGAACAGAACATTGCTTAATATGGTAAGGTCAATGATGTTTTTCAAGAGTGTAAAATTTATTTTTTGGGGAGAAGCAGCACGCTGCACAGCATATATTAGAAATCGGTGCCCATCCTCTGTCATTAAAAAAAAAACTCCATATGAAATGTGGTATAACCGTCCTCCTGTTAAACATTTCAGAGTTTCCAGTTCTCAATGTTATGCTTTGATTCCTAAACAACAGAGGACTAAGTTGAGTGAACAGAGCAGAAAATGTATTTTTTTAGGGTAATCTATGACTTCTAAGGCATACCAATTATATGATGAAGAGAACAAGAATATTTTTTGTCAAGAGATGTAATTTTTCTTGAATCTGATAAAGATTCCCAAACTGTTGATAGACAACTTAATCAGATAGAAACGTTTGTGCCTCAAGAGTTTTTTTATGAATCAGATAATATACTTCCACATCCTGAAGGGGGGACACCTATATTAGATCAGTCTGTGGAGTTTCCTTCTCTCAATGATGATAATTCTACTATTGACGAGAAATTGGTTGATGAAAGTGTTTCTATAGACATGACAGGTACAGAAATGACAACAAAGTTGACAGGGAAAGAAATGGAAAGAACCGAGACAAATGAAGACGATAAGGAACTTCCCACACAACCTTTGAGAAGATCATCTCGTATTCAAACAATTCCGAAGAAATATGATAAGTTTAATACTTGAAGTTCCTCAAGTAACTAGTCTCGTTGTGAATTTAACTTTTCTATTGATTGTGAACCTACTTGTTTTGAAGAAGCTACTAGTTATGATCAGTTGAAAGATGTAATGCAAAAGGAACATGATGCCCTCATAAAAAATGGCACATGGAGGCTGGTGGATCCTCCTGTTGGCATCCAACCCATTGGTTGCAAATGGATTTATAAAACTAAGTATAAAGCTGATGGTTCACTAGACAAACACAAGGCAAGACTTGTAGCGAAAGGATATGTACAGAAAGAGGGCATTGACTATACAGAGACATTTTCTCCTACAACTAAATGGGGAACTGTTAAATCTTTATTTGCTATTTGTTGGATCCCCGAAAATCAGGTCGACAACAAGGGGGATACCCACCCGGTCCAGACCTTGGTTGGCAGCGCCTTATCTGTTTGGTATAGCGGGTCCGACTGGGGATAACGGGACCAGTTTCCCAATCTTGGGTGTGTGTGTGTGTAGAGTTGAACTATGCTGATTTAAGAGAAATTTAAAGCTAATCTAATTCAGATTCTTTAAACTAACTCTATACTATTGTAATCTAATGAGAAACAACACATCTAATCTACACTAACCTGGGGTGTATATCTTCTATTATGCGATCTAAAAAGATTTCGAACAATAACTGGTAATAAAGATCATTCGGCTATCATAAGAATAGAAATCATTAAAGGTAAACCACTTTGCATAAGAAGTTAGGCAAAACAGTTGTGAACAACATATCGCATAATAAGTTATTCATATGTCCACAACAAACAATATGACTCCACCGTACAAAAGTGCCAAATGATAACCCATACATTCATACAATGACATATAAACAACTGAAACTATAAATCACTTAAAGAACATAAGCATGAATAGTCAAGAGATAAAAGTACCATTTATGACTAGTTCCACTCATAAGCTTCAAGCAACAATGATTTATCTCTCCTTGCTCTAACATCTACTAAGAGTACAGAAGTGCAACATCAGTAGAAGATATCAAATGCAAACATTAATAAACCTTGATCCATCCATTCATCAAAAACCACCTCCGAGGGCGCAAAAGTGCATGTTCTGAGGACGAGTTTTTTGACAAATCTCCGAACCCTTCTCTATATGCCTGAGAAGGGTTTAAATACTGCTAGCTAATTAACTTGATTACAAAAATTTAGGATCCGGTTTTCAAATGACCGTCCTTCTGATAAAGAAAACTTATTTCTAAAAATTAAATCTGACTCTGGATTATTTCTGTATTTGCTCCTGAGCACTGTAAGCATGCAACATTTGACTGGGGAGAGTCGGCTAGTTGCCCTCCCCTTTTGTGTGTGCTATAAAAATAGAAGTAGCAAGTGCTGGCACCACTTTCTGGTAAACTATAAGATATTTTAGAGAATCTTCCTCTGACTGGGTATATTCACTGCTTGTATAATTGGTAATAACTCAAATCTCTCCCAAACTGATCTTGCTTTTGCTATTTTGGTTTCTATCTTTGTGAACGACTTGATGAGTCAAAAGACTTTACTTTTTGAACAATTCTCTGGATTGAAAACTGCCTCCGTTCTTCATTCCGGGATTTTTGGCATGTAAGTTTCAAGTCTTTTTGTAATCATGCTGCTTTTGTGCGCCTTTGATTCTGAGCTTCAGATGACCTATCGGTCATTAGCATCTGTTGAGTGATACTCTGGAATCTGTAGTTCTATCATATGTGGCACCCGTTTCTGAAGAGATCTCTTCTGTGTTCTCCGAGCATTGGCGCTTTCCCCTTTTCCTTAGATGTTTCCTGCATATTGCTTCCTGTTATTTCCTGTTTTATAGTTTGCGCAAAGGAAAAGAGTAATGGTAATAAAGATTGACATGAAAGCTTCAAATCTTATGTGTGCATAATTATGAAATTCACAGCGAACTGACTCTTCGAAAAACAAAAAGCAATCATTTGTACAATCATTAATTTCCTTTTTTAAGGCGTGCGCTTAATTTTGATTAATGGGCAGCTTTCCTTGAATACTGCGCCGAGGAAAATTCGCGCTTATCGCAGATCGCAGATTTGTGTTATAGTATCGTGGCATCGCAATATCGGATCATCGCAGATCGCAGATATTAGTCATTGTGTGCTACTTTACGCGATGTTGCGATATGCGACGTCGAAGATCAACCGTCGGAGATTTCTTAAGTTTTTCATTTAAGAGCGCTTATGGTGAATGCGATGCGATGAATTTCGCATTGTTTCTTCGTGGTTTGTTATGCCCATAAAAGAAATGTTTCCTTGCTTTGTTGCGATAAAATTCTAAGGAAAAAACAAAA